>JANSTV010057458.1:0-12628 GCA_027564135.1 Lestremia cinerea | reverse complement strand
TCCTTTGATGGCGGTCCTTGTGCGATTGTGCTTTCCCCGTGTCGCCCATTGCCAATGCTGTGCGCTTCGATAAAAAAAAAAAAAACAAGAAAAAAAAACCATCAGAAATATGATTCGTTGTGCATTCCTCTTTGAATTATTGCCGAACATAAATTATCGTCGGCTTAGCTTTTAAATTGCTGCGTTCTTTTACACTCTCGTCGGATGCAAAGACCAGTTGATGCAAGTTAAGTGGAGCGACTTTGTCGTCTGACATTGTTCGGATGGCTGACGTTATGCTTTCGAAGACATTCCTTATTTATGAGCGTTGTCTTTGCGTTTCCATTCGACGCGAGAGAAAGCAAGAAATCATGGATGCTTTCAGAAACGAATCGCTTTTCGACACTGTTTGCAATTTGCGAGTTTTCCACGAGTTGGCGAAGGTATCGACGTTTTGAAAGCAACGCTTGATATTTATCGATGCCAGCAATACATTCACAGAGGTCGATTGGAAGTTATATTTCATCGATTGGAGGTTGCTTCTGTCGCGCAGCAGTTTGTTGAATGAATCGTTCTTTCAAGTCAAGTGAGCCCATCACAGCAAATCTCTTTCAGTTGCTGATCTGCCATCAAAATGAGAATCGTTTGCCGTGAAATGGCTCTTTCGAAGAGTGCATTCTGGGAAAATTCTTGTAAAATCGAAGTCATTTCGAAATTGACTCTTCTCACCGAATCGATCCGCCCAAGCCTGATTCAAGCTTCGACAATTCGATTGCATCGGTCGCCTCAGAGTTCCAACAGCAATTGTGTTCCAAATCACCGCATCGAAATTGACAAAACCACCGGATCGAAATTGCATTCACGCATTGCGGACATGCATTCGGTCGCCTTCGAATCCCCCATTCGCTGGAAATGTGTTTCGAAAACGCCCTCAAAACAGAGACAACGCACCAAGGATAAGCAGGTGTGCGACGTGTGCTCGACGAATGAAAGTGACTGAGGCCGAATTTAATTAGAAAATGGATGGGATCTGCCGGGGGTCGCCGGTAATTTCCATGATTTTACATTCAATTTGATTGATGAATTGAAGCGTCGTGGCTCGTGTCAAAATCGAATATTTTGAGAATGTTAATCAAGTTGAAATCATCCAAAAACTAATGCATATTGACAACGGATGGATGTGGATGTTGAGCTTATTTCTCGTTTCGGGGAAATGGGGCCGAATTTTGAAGAGGGTTTGGGCGCGCCTTTCACGTTCGGATGATGCAAATCGATTACGGTGAGATGGGTTCACTGTCGATTTAGTTAATTTGAATCGACTAAGACGTATGATGGAGTTAACAACGACTTGGATTATTCTCGCCTGGCTCTCGTTGGCTCGGTTGGGGGACAAATTTGCGTTTCGATCGACGAGTTTCGAAGGACTTTCCTTTGACAGGGAAAGACACTGAGATTCTCGGATGAATGAAAGCCGTGATTAACACGTCATTTGGGATCTTTGCCAGAATATTCGAAATCATTCGTTTTGCTGAGCTTCAATTGAATCATCAAATCATTCGGAGCAAGAAAAATGACATCAAAGGAATGACACATGCGAGGTCGTCGCCAAAATATGATAATCCCAACGGCAAACGCTCGCAAAATACCAAACGACGGAACGACTTTGAAATTCATTAATCAGCCGGTACGCGCGGAATTGTCTCAACGTCGAGTCGGAATCGCGACACAGCAAGACAAATGCCATCCGACATTTTTCAGGAAGAGAAATGGAAAGGACATATCAAAACACACACACTCACAAACACTCACACACACACACACACACACACACACACACACACACACATACACATACACACGAACGATTTCAATTTCATTACAATTAATTACGTTCACTCCGCGCAAGCATTCGCTGGTTGCTGTGATTCTTCCTTTAGGGTGGGTCATAGGGGAGAGGGGGAGCCGTCGTCATTTACGTACAATTGGTCGAAATGAAAGCTCCGATTTCCATAGTTTCATCGCTCCAGACGCTGACGTTCGAAGTGTGACCAGATTATCACGCGTCGTCAACATCGCCTGTCGGATACACCGCCTGGAAGAAAAGCGGAATATCTCCAACGGGGGGCCCTTTTAGAATTTAATTAAACGAATCGAGATTAGCGCTATCGTCGCGTCCCCGTCGGATGAGTTTTCCGGGTGCTCGTGCGGTGCGACGATCGAATGACAGCTTACGGCTCACAGCCCATCGAAGCGAAATGGACAGATTGTCTGATTCGATTTGAGTGGAGCGAAATGGCAGCTACTTGAATTGACTTCGATCGAGCTCAAGAAAATAAGCCCGATGAGGTGATTTCGTGTTAAATTTAAATCTCCAAATGAACCACAAATTCTAGGCAACATTCAATGTCAACCACATTCCACATCAGCCATCCGAACACCTCACACACATCCCCGCCGACTCCCCAATCGATATCACTCGAAAGCCCCCAAATGACAACACTCGGCGGTACAACTTGCGTCTAACCAGGGCTTAATCAATACTCTAAAGATTTATTAATTTACTAAATTGTTTTCATTTTGAAGATAGTCGCAAATTAAAATGATTCGTTCCAGCGATTCCAGCGGAATGTGACGATGACGTCTAAATCGCTCATCCGATCGATTACAATGGAATTTCACCAAAAACCAGCAAATCAACAACAACAACAACAACAAGACTGCCGTTGAAGGCGAGAGTTGATGATGACAAACACTCGACGCCGCACAAAGTTTATAGCAACAAAAATTTTTAAGTAATTTATTGCTCAAGTAAACTAATTCAACGGCGAAAGGGGTACTTGTTTACCGATTCCATTCAGCCGATGTGACGCAATAAATGAATGGCTGCGCCGACGAGGTCGGGCCGGGGTGGGCGCCCGAGTACTCGGGCGGCCCAGAGCGTATGTATAATTGCCAAAATAAATACAACGTTAATTTTCCCGTCGTCCGCCGTTCATTCGTTCCAATTGACGAGCGAACTCAAGTTTGTTTCGAAAAGTTTAATTAATTTCAGATTAATTAGAAAAAGTTTATTTTCTTTTCGATCGTTTTCATTGTTTCGTCGTCGTTGCCGGCATCCTCCTCATCCTCGGCCACCATCGCAAATGTTGTCGATTATTTTATGAATTTTATGTTTTCCGATTAAAATCGAACGGGCGCGTTTCAATGTCGTGCGATGCGGGGACCGTTGGCACGAAAGCTCGCTTTACACAACATTTCGATGGGATGGAGATTCCTTTGCGGAGCACTCAAACGTTTTGCACCTTTTTTGACGCAGCGAATTTCGGTGAACGAATCGTGAAAGGGGTTCAAAGTTGATGACTTCTTTGCGGCGGAATGGGAATGTTCCGCAGCTGGAAAAGTTGACCTTGAACTTTTCACGGAAGAGCTTTCGGCACATCGAACTTTATCGATGAGTGTTTATTGATCGCTTCCAAGTTTTCTTGGTCAAAGTCAATTCAACAGGCGTGTTCTGGATTCTATGGTTGACGTGTTGCTGTCACGCTAAGGACTGTATCGACCGCAGGGATGGAGAGGGGTGTTGACCTCTCCTCTTTCGCCCCAGCAGTCGGTGTCGTGGAAATCCATCGGCTCTTTCCGAAAAACAAGTATCAGAGAAACGGTATCGAAGCGGGCACAGTCGCCCAGGGCCGAAACTGACCAAAACTAACCAAAACTAACCGGCGTCAGCGTCTTTGGTGTCGATTCAACAAACTGCACGGCTCGCAACTGAGCACTTAAAATAATTAAAAACTATTAAGGAAATATGTAAATTGGCTAATGATCATAATAGCATGGCTGTGCAAAGTGAAAAACTTGAGACGAAGCCATCGGAATGGCAGGCAAAACGGAAGGAAAAAAAAAGCCGGGGCGAAAACCATTCCGAAGCGTCGCGCAACGGAACTTTTGTGGAAATATTACATTACTTTCCACATCGTTTAATCTACTTTCGGTTGAGACGTCGGTGCCTATGTCGTAACAATGCGGAAACTTTCTTGTTGCAAAATGGGAAAATCATGTCAAACTTTATGTTGTGAGCGCGCACTGTGCAAATGACAGAATTTCAGTCCTTTTGCTCGACGCTCGACCAAGAATTCCGGCGAAAGTTTCTTCCGAATTCGCCATTCGCCATTCGCTCGTCGCAAAGCGAATTTTTCTCGAATTTCCTCGTGCAATTTTCTTATTTTCACCAATTTCTTTCTTCCATTCGTTCTCTCATTCCGCTGCGATCGCTTTGGCTGGCTGAGAACGCGAAATGGCATAAATTGTACGCTAATGCGTTCGTCATTTGCGTTCCACATGAATGTTCAATTCGGAATTCGCTTGTTTGCCGTTTGGCCGGGCAATCGTTTAACGGTATTTTCCCTCAACTTTGCAATACAATAACAAATTAAAGTCACATAAAATGCTAAGCGACGACTCAAAGAAGGTAGGCTTTCGGAGAGAGAGTCTGCACTGAATGCGTCAGATGACAGATTTGAGAAGCAAAGAAAATTTTGGATTTGAGGCAGTCAAGCCAGCGGAAAACTTTGCCGGATCTGGGGCTTAAATGAGAAGTTGAACGAAATGACAGCGAGAGAATTTGAGAGAGACAGAGAAAGAGAGGGCGGCAAAGAGGCGAAGAAGGATCTTCTGTCCTCCAAAGTCTTCAGTCCTCGGCGGCACCAACCACCCGCCCGCCCGCATGCAGTGCCTCCCAACGCGAAATCCCGCTTACAAAATGCGTACCTGCATCGCGTACTCGTTGAGCATGCAAATACCCATCTTTGTTCGCGCTTCGAGACTGTCGCACAATGTGTCATAAAAATTGAAAAGCTTTTTCAAAATCAACCAACTCAACATTTCGCATTTTTCTTTTTGCAGCAAGAAAATGCGTACGCGATTCACTGGAGCGCACGTCTGCGATAATGATGACCCAAAATGAGCAGTTATTCATATTCCATAAAAAAAGCACAAACTTTGCGTCGAACAATTCCAGTTGTTTTGCATACGTTGCCACTGTTGATGTTGGTGCCGTTCGGAAGATTCTCGCGTGCGGAGGGTGTTTCGGTGTCGAGGAGTTGTGTGTTGTCAATTCGTTAGGATGATAACGGTAATGAATCACACTGTTACTGAGGATGGAGATCGTTCCCATGGGAATATGCTGACTGAGGTCATTCTCGAAAAAGCGTAATTTTTCACGAAATTTGTCTTGCTTTTCACCGAAACTCCGTCAGAACGAATTTCTTCCATCCATTTTGGAGCCTCCCGTCCATACCTCAACTCCCAAACGTTTTGAATTATCGCAAAATTAACATAAAAATCCGCCATTGACAACATCAGTGGCCAATACGCCAATCGAATGGCATTCGCATGAAAGCCACTGGCAATGGCCCAATCGAATGAAGGCATAAAATATTGTCGAAGTCAGCAGAAGAAAAAAAGGAATTCGAAACGAATTTGTCGAAGGGAATCCCTTGAAAGTCAAAGGATTGCAATGTGATTGGAAGAGCCAAATAAATGAAGGTCATCAATCTAACGGTGCAAAAAGGACTTTCGAACAAACCGACTGGCTCACACATGGCGATGCGTTCACATTGACTGTTTCTGGCGGCGGTGCGAGCATTGAACGGTGGCCGGGCATCGAACGGGAGCGGCCGAACGGACGAATGTAACGAATGAGTTGGTGTCTCCTTGAACAAAAAAAAAACGGTGCCAACAACCACCGGCGTCTGGAGATAATAATTTTCGCACCAGCAAAGAAGGTCATGAAACTTTCCGAAAAGTTTCATCAAAAAATGTTTAATAAATGAAATGAAACAACTCACACATTCGTTACGGTGCTGCGATGCGAGCTCGCTCTCGTTGCGAGAATTATGATTTATGCGGCGAATGAGCAAGTGAAAAATTGTGGAAATTCTCGCTCGTTTGGATCTTGGGTTGGGTGTGATGAAAGCCGAGAAGGGGCGGAGGGGAAAGGGGGTCGTAAAGGGTGCAAACCAACTGGAAAGACGTTCCAGACGATTTTCCATCAGGTTTTCACATTTGACGAATTCACATGCAATCGAATTAGTTGCTGGCGTTTTGTCTGAGGGATGACGGCCGCATTAGGTTCGGTTGAAGGTTTTTGGGGCAAAGTCATTCGATGCGAATGAGATTCCTCTGCATATCCATCGCAGACCCGGGGGTCACTGCGCGATGAAATCTCAAGTTATTCCGACATCCACTCAAATGCAAATCAAAGCCTGCATGACGTAAGCCCATGCATTCGAGTGGAGCGTGATGGGTTCGCCTCGTCAGAATGAATATCATGGCTAATCGAATGACGGCTTGGAGGCAATCCACTCAGCATTTCCGGTTGCGATGTGTCATTCAATCGTCATCGCACTGCTCGTTTCAATTCAACCAATTCCTCATTCCAATAAATCTGCAAATAAAATTCGTGCATTTCGAATGCGACAAATGTTTGAAATTCGGAATAATTTGATTACATTTTTAATGTGAAATTTTCCAAATGACTGATTGCATTTTGATGTTTTTTCCGGGTGAATTGATGATTTTGTGATGGATATAAATTTAATTATTGTCGCGGCTTTGGGACTACTTTCAGGTGGCTTCTGGAAAGCCAAAGGACACGAAATGACTCTAATCGAGCGAATTAGTCCGGTTTCAATTGGTCCACTTTTCCGAGTCTTTGAGGCCCCCACACATCACTCTAGCACTTTCGCAGCTGTCGATGTCGGACGAACGTTCTCCACCCAACGCATACCACAACTTCGGGGGCATTAAACGTATTTGAACTGTAAAACACGGCAATTTACTCGAATTTTATTGCAACGTGAGGTGTTTCCATTCAAATTATTCTAAAATATCAATTTATGATTGATATTTGGGAAAATAAACTCCCGGATAAATACCGTTTAACCCAAATTGCCCTTCGCCTTGACAATTGTCAGGCAATAAGAGGCGAGACAGTTACGGTAGATCGCGCAACGGGTCACACTTGTTTCAATCATCATCCGGAAAGGACGTGCTCCGAACTCACCAAAGGAAAAACAATGGCGGAGATTTTTCGAATCAACAGAATTCTGCTGAAAATCGGTGGACTCTCGCTGACTCCAGTCAAGCTCCGATATTACGAATGGGTGCCGTACATTTGGCTCGTTACGGCAAGCATCCTCGTCATTCCGATGCTGAGCTACATTGCGAATAATGGAACAGACTTGGAGGACACGGCCGACGTGTATTACACGGTGATGGGAACATTCCAAACGGTGTTGAGATTTGGCGCATTCTGCTTGCGAACTGACGACCTCAAAATGGTGATTGAGGGGCTCCAGCGGATCGTGGATAACAGTAAGTCTACCAAGGTTACTTCGGCTAGATAGATATTTCACGGAACTTTGTGCTTTCGCAAGGGACGAGTCCCGCCTCGGAGCGACTTTACGGCAAGACTTCACGAAAGGTTAATCTTCTGACTCGAGTGGTCTTGATTTCGATGACTGTCATCTACGTGACTTGGATGCTTTTGCCCTTCGTCGTCGTGATAGTTCATTGCCTCTTGGGCCGATACTCCTCCAGTTCGTGGATTATGCCTTACAAATTCAGGTAAATCACTTTGCAGATTCTGAGCTCACTCAATACTCAAAACTCTCGTTCGGAAGGAAAGCTTGCCTTTGGTGGACGTGGAGAAATGGCCAGGCTTCCCAATCGGCTACATACTCTCGCTGGTAGTCTGCACGAGTTCCATTTATATGTGGATGACAGTGGACCCGATCTTCCTCGGGATTTGCCTGTTTATTTCCACTGCTTTGGAGGACTTGAGAGCGATGATCGTCGAAATGGGAGCTAAGTTCGTCCTTCAAATCAATATTCGAGCAGAGCTGAGATTATTCAATTCATTCAACAGGGCTTCTGAGCTCAGCACGCCTTGCGAGAATGCAGAGCTGGAACGGAAACTTGTGGAGATCATCCAATTCCACTACGAGATCTTGCGGTGAACGAAGTGATTCCTTGGTTTGCTTTTGATCCTTTTTTCAACTGAAATTTCGGTTGCAGAATTTTCCAAACTTTCACGGCGGTTGCCAGTGCGCTGATTTTCGCCATTTCTGCAACTGCTGCCGTCGAATTGGGTACCACTTTCTTCAAATTGATTGCGGTGAGCTCTTGCCAATGCAATTGCCTTCCAGTCGCTTCCACTTAGCTTCTCTTTCAGAGCACTGAGTCCAGCTCAGCCATATTCGTCCACACCGTGCCCATCAGCTTCGTCATCTTTATTCAGCTTTACAGCTATTGCCACTTTGGCGAAATGATCAGCAGCAGCTTCCAACAGATCTCTGATGTGATTTTCTCGGAGTCCGTCTGGTACAATTGCTCCCCACGCGTGAAGCGACATCTGCTGTTGGTTTTGCAGGCCTTCCAGCAACCCAAGGAGCTGAGTGGCTTTGGGATGGCAGTCATGAGTTGTCGCCTACAAACCTTTACGCAGATCATCAAGACTTCCTTGTCTGCCGTTACTGTTTTGAGATCAATGATGGAGTGATTGACGTTCAAGGGCAGTGTTTCAGGGCTGGCTTAGGTCTGAGCAGCACCAGCACTTAAGAGTTCCACTTGCTGTCGTTCGTCATGCACATTGGTGTTTCCCGTTTAATAAAGCGCACGAATGTTGTTTTGTTGTTTGGCACCCAAAAGAGAGTTTCATTATTTGATGGGTCGAAGTGTGGGTAAGTATTCGCATTCGGCTAGCGGGGAATTAAGCCCAAAGTAATTGACATGATTTGATGAGCTGCCCTCGACATGTGGTCAGCTCTGCCTTTTCTCTCATAACGTTCCGTTAATGATGCGGTAACATTGCAATTACAGTCATGCAACCAGCACAAGAATAGAATCAGTCAACAAAAAAAACAAAAATAATTCGACGAAAAACTGTTGGGAATTTCCAGCACCCATTCGTCACCCCTGATTGCGTACGTGATTAGAATAGCACTAGCCACATTGAAGGTCTTGACGATGGTTGGATGAAGCCTTGATGAGGATCGCCTCTTGCGCAGACAGCAGCGATGTCAACCTCGAGCACTCGCTCACTCAGTCAGCCCATCCTTTAGACGAGCGAGCGATGTTTCGATTTAGATTTGAACCTGAAAAGCTTTCATCAAAAGCGCTCTGGGTATTCCCCAGACATTCAATGCGATGCAAATCTGCGTCCTCCATTCGAAATCAGTATTTGTTCCGTGCCACCGACCGCTGTCGAACGTCCACGAGTGATTTAAAAGCAGCTCAAAATCCTTTCCTTTCTTCCATTTCGCTGCAATTTCGAATTGTCAAATTCATAGAATTCCAAATCGTAAAATCACGAAATAAAATTCATCTTTCCTCGAAATTACAATTCATTTCGAACAAATCCTTCTTTTCTCCGCAAGTCCCAAGCGGCGACCCGACATTTGATGTGAAATTGTGGGTTCGTCAAGACGACCTCGCTAATAAATCAGTTGCTTTTCAAAAGAATGCATTTCGAGCTTGCCTTGCCTTTGTCAAAGCACAAAAACAGCTTTAATGGACCACTCCACTCGCCAGTCATTCAATTCACCGTCGTCAACTCAATGCATCACGGACGGTGACGGTGATTCACCGTTCATCATATCGCCTCGCATAAGCCCCGCTGCACACAATGCGGAACGGATTGAAAGCGACCGACCAACTAATCCGCAAGTGCACCTGGGCAGCTGTAAATTGTCAACAGCAAGAAATTCTGGTTGGAAAGTCTTTGAGCGAAATGCAGTTCCACGTGGGCACTCCATGCGAGCGCCAACAGCAGCAAGTTACTCTGGCATCAGCGCAAGCCATGCAAGAGAAATAATCCAGTGAAGATGAGGAATGCGAAAGGCTCAAGAGATGCGTTCCCTCCAGTGCCCCAGAACTGAAATCTCATCAGAGGTGATTGACTCCTTCCAGAAACCCAGCTCGTTCATCTGCAGCACATCCAACTCTGAAACCCCCGCCGCACCAAAATCCCCATTCAACAAAAAAAAATCCCAATCTCTCCTCTGGCACTCCAACGCCGCACCGCCTCAAATATGCAAATATTAGTGTGGCTCGTAGCAACCCATGCAAAGTAGGCAAGCCATCCAGAATGATTATTATAAATATTAAAATTTGTTCGCAACGATTTCGGTGTAGCTCAAACACCTGTGGCGCGGCATATTGCGGCAAACAAGATACCCGCCAGCGCTCGAAGCCGACACACACGGCAGACGAAACGAATCGAAAAAAACACAAACGCAGCAACAACAACAACAGCAGAAACAACATGTTCTGGTGGAGACGGAAGGCGGCATTGCATAAAAATGGTATCAAATCCAGTTGAAATGGAACTGCTTGGTTTGGGCTCGATGCGGTTCATCGTTTTCTTCCGTTGGCTGTTTGATTGGGCCTGGAAATATCTCCCGTAAGGGTTCTCGTTGCGTGTCCCATCGCAAACGGAATATATCGGCATCGGTTTTGTTGTTGACTCACACATTTGCCATTTGTCATAAATAAATATTTATATTTTCGTTTTTTTTTTCCAAAAGAAAATTCGAAAATATTTCGCATTTTGCCGGAAATGAAAAGTAACGATTGGAATGTGATGCGATGTTGACAATGGCTGATGAGCATGTGCGTTCGGAAAGCTTCAATATTCATTACCGATCTTGGTTTTAGAAATTGTCAATGGTGTCGGCTCCGGTCCCATATTGAATACCAATTGGAATTGCTTGTGGTTGATTCCGAAATTAGATTCCGTGAATCAATTGGAATGGCGAATGGTGAGGCTATGGAAATGTCTCGACTGCCAATCACGTGAGCTTACCACACACACACACACACCCACACACGAACACATCCAAGTGTCAATGGCTTGACCCTTTTGAAAACCCATCAACTGCAGCACGTAGATGCAAAGACTCAATTAATATTCCATGAGACGCTTGAACTGTCCTTTGATGTCTCAACCGAATGGAGCCCGGGGCGGATCGCAATGGGTGACACCATCGCTCATGGCTGTCGATATTAAAAATGGCACACCTTGAATTCAAACTACAATCAAATCAAAGACGAAGCAATTCAAACACTTTTGGGTGTGCGTCCCGGGAGACTGTAATGACTTTTATCAAATCATCGTCGTCATGTTGTCGAATAAATCGATCGTTTTGTCACGAGACGCATATCATATTCATTGGATTGGATTCAATCCGAGGATTTGCTAATTCTGAAAAAGGTCGAAATGGATGCGATAGAAAATCAAATTGAAATTTAATCAATTTCTCTGGGAGTGTGTGTGAGTGTGTATGTGAGTGTGTGTATGTGTGTGTGTTTGTGTAACTTTGCACACGATTCATCGATTTTGTATCGAAAAACGATGCCAACAAACAAACAAAGCACACGAAAGCTCGGCCCATTTGCCTCCAGGACGAGCGCAATAAAACTTGCATTTTGTTGATGATTCGTTTGGAAAACATGAAAAATGACCATCTCGGATCGTATTCAACTTAATTAAAACATTTTACGATGCCAAACACCGACATAAATTCCGTGTCAGCATTGAACCGGCATTGAACCATTCCTCGAAAAGTTCGACCAAAGAGGACGACAGACGGACGAGCGAACCATCGAAACGCTACCAAAAACATCAAATCAAGACAAACAATAATATTTTCCTAATTTGCCGAGGACTTTCGTCCATTCATTAGTTCGAAAGTGAGGTGAGGGAGTCCATGCGAATAGAGTAGCAGACAATTTAACGTTCATATTTGATTCATCATTAAATTTACGATTTGGATTTTATTGTTACGATCAATTCTGTGACAAATTACATTTTCGAAAAACGGTTTTATGCTTTCGCCCATTCGTAATGGGCTGCCTTCATTTCGAAATGGCACTGGCATTCAGACGCTCGTTTCATAATTTCTGCCGAAAAACTTTTCTCGTCGTTTTTCATTTCCATGCCGTACATTTGCGAAATGTGCAAACGATATTCATCACACAATCAAATTGGAAAATTGGAAACAAAACCATCATCAGGAAATTTTCTTAATGCATCTCGATGAAGTTTGACTTTGGTTGTTTTTCGGTCTGTGTCGCGCCAGTTGCTGTTTCTTCTGGGAGGGGGTGCGTTGCTCGTCGGAGCGGGACGGAGTGTTGCCACTGTTGCTTAATGAAGGAAAGTTGAATGTTTCGTATAATCTCATATTTTTCCATCAACTTTCTACATTTATTTAATCGGATTACTACTTCATCATTTTCAAACATTTCGACGACGAAATTACGGTTGTCGTCGGTCGGTGGGACGTTGGCTGGATATTTGAAGAAATTGTCAAGAATTGCAGAAGACTTATATGGCTCGAACGAGGACAAGGCACTTATTGGACTTGAGGCAGACGAAACGGCTACGAGACCCGACTCATTGGCTAATAATCAAAGCGAGACAGAGATAGATAGAGATAGAGCGAGAGAAAGAGAAAAAGAGAGAGCAACAAGAGAGAAAAAGTGAGAGAGAGAGAGCAAGAGAGAGAAAGAGAGAGAGAGAGAGAGAGAGAGAGAGAGAGAAAAAAGAGACAGAGAGAGAGAGAGAGAGAGAGAGAGAAAAGAGAGAGAG
>JANSTV010057447.1:0-12632 GCA_027564135.1 Lestremia cinerea | reverse complement strand
CTTCGCGAGAAGTAAGTCAACATTGTCCAAATTAGTAAAGCCCTCGACGTGTTTTGACTCAATCGATCTCCTTCAGGGCGAGCTAATGTTAAACATGAGTTGTTTTAATTACTAATTTTATTTCATTGCCAACACATATTGGATTAAAAATAAAAATTAACACCAAACGATAACTCAGATCGATGACAAGATCAGTCAACAATCGTTCGTCTCCCGAGGAGAACCCACCCGAAAATCACTCTTGTTGAAGGAATCGGAAGTGAGGCCAGTGAGTGATTGCCTTCAGTTGCGCCCGACTCACAAAAAGAAGAGGCTTGGATACAAATCCTGAACCCGTATCCTGACAAATTGCCTGGGCTCTCTTGCGCTTGAGCTCACACCGCTTCGTGTTCAAAATCGAAAGTAAATGAGAAAAACAAACGTGGTGTAAATTCATCTTGTATATTTATAAAATACATTCGTAGTTGAATTACAAGTGTGTTTGTGTGGGTGTGTGGGTGTATGTGTGACATGCAGGGCATTTAACTTAAAGAGTGGTTATTATATCGACAGCTGCGTCCTTGGTTGATGTGATTGGTTCAATAGCCGGCGGCGAGGGCTTCACACTGATGGCGTTCTTCAGAACGAACTCCATATTGGCTATTGCTGAGGAGACGTGGTAGAGATTTTCCATGAGAATGTTGTAGATTTCGATGAGCTCTCCTTCGGAGCGCGAGGATATGTAAGCATCTGAAATGGAACGAAATGACAGTTGATGAGCATCCGGTAAGCCCAAGCTGAAATATTTGATCTACGAACCATCTCGATCTTTGATTAATCTTTGGGCGTACATATGGAGAATGTAAGTTATGTCGTCTACAGTACTCAAGCTTCCTCGCCCCTGCGTGCCGATCGAATTCGCCGCTGACAGTGTGTTCAAGTTCATACTCGGCGTCTTCTTTCTGTACTGACGAATATGCGCAGTGATTGCTGTCCATTTTTGGCTATCGATCATTTCAGTCAAAATGTTTTCGAATTCCGATGCAGACATTGGCAATCCTGGGGACGGCGTCGGCGTGTTCTCGCCCTCAGTTGACGTAGATGTGTCTAATGAATCCAAATCGTTTTCGTCTGTACAATGCATGACCTCCTCGCGAACGACCATATACGAGTGTGATAGATCGCTCATTCTCTCATTTTGACGGAGATTATGTACCACACTTATTGCGATCTTGTGATCTGATTCGATGAGCAGCAACAGCTGGAACATGAGCTTGTAGAGTCCTCGTCCCAAGTCGATTAGAAGCTCTGTGTTGGCCGGGTCGGGAGAGCTGATGGAGAAATTGGAGGTGGTCTCATGGGCCGATTCGGTATCACTGAACAACGTTAGTTTGCAGGATGACTTCAACGCTTCGAGGCACTGCGAGGAGACGAGCAAAGAAAGCGGGGGGTCTTTAACGGTAATCTCCAGACACTTTCAAAGACACCTACCTCGATTATGTGATCCTTGCGATCGAAGAATGTTTCTAGATGCTCCTGAACTTCAAGAACTCCGAACCTCAAAGTTTCCAACAGCCGTGGAGTGGTCGGATAGGCTGGATTGTACCAAACTCGTGGTGGATCTTCTTTGGAGGACAACAGGTCGGACAGTGCGGAAATCCGCTGTCCAAGTTGGGAGCTGGTTCCGGTGAAGTATTTCATCGAGCTTTTCGACAACGAAATCGACTTCGTGGTTGCTTCCTGAATGAATGAAAGAAATTTCAACATCTTTGTTAGCGGAAGTTTCCAGGATCGGCGACAACGAGCGTGTTATTCACCTTGACTACGCGATGCAATTGCAAAAGCAAGTCTGGCGGATGACTGGTTGGTTGATTGAACAACAGAGCTTGAACGTTCTTCCGCCAAATCTCCTCACTTTCATCACGGATTGGTGTCCGGAACATCATTCCGGCCATGTGCGGTGAAGCATTGCATGGAGTGATGTCGCCCAAGTCACCAGCGCTTGAGCCGCTGGTATCGCTTCGAGAAACCGAATCGCGCCGTTGTCTCCTCTCTCGGATGCTCAACGATGTCGGCGGATTTGAGAGATACGGAGATTTCGAGAAGATCGGCTTTTGGTATTCATCTAATGGAGACTCTGATTCTATTTCATCATCCGATGAGTCATCGGGATTGTGACGTGTCTACAATGGAATATCCGAACTTTGTTAGAGACATTCCTGAAGAGCGCTGAGGAATGATCAAACCTACCCTTCGCTTATTCAGAATGGGAGTCCTTTCGCTCAAGCTTTCTTCGAGCGTTGAATGGGCCTTCGATGTGATTGGCTCGCTGTCTCCCTCGGAAAGCGGACGCCTTCGGACGCCCCAATTGAAGTTATCGGTGGATTCGCCTTCGATACTCTCGCTTTCATATTCCAAGAAATCAAAATCTTTGAAAACTCCAAAGTCAGGTTGACCGTCGTCACGTCGCGAACCACCGCTCAGGTCTTGCTGAGCTCCACTCGTCTCTTCTGTGCTTGATGCGGCCGATGATTGACGTTCCATCAGGTCCGAAGACTGACTGAATATCACCGATGGACTCTTGGGTAATCCAACCCTTTGTCCGCAGGTTGTCAACAAATTTACCAAACATTCTCTGACTCGTGACTGGGAAGCCCAGGGTCGTCTCCATCCGCTTAATGGAGCTGCGTCGGCCGGTGATAGGCTAGTGCTTCGTCTAGGGGAGTTCGGCGTGCCCGAAGCATTATGAGCTAGATGATTAACTGGGCCACTGGTTTTATTAATGTTCTGCGATGATTCTGACTCTGACTTGACCAATATTCGACGCCCAATCAGTGGAGTTTGAGATACATCGAAGGTGAATTCCATTGTGCGACCAGCAAGCTCCTGTTTCCAACGAAAACCAATTTGAAACGTTTCTCGATTGATGCAATCCTGCATCGACAACATACCTTCTTGCAAAACACTTCTGAATCACTGAAATTCCCAAAGAACTGCTGACACGCTTGACCTGGTGAGCCTTGAGGAACAACTTGCAAGCTTGAACTGCGCGTGACGACCAATTTGAGAATCTTCAGGGCCTCCTTCCAGTAAGACGTCTGAAATTTTTGCAACATTTTATTGGATTGCAAAAGGGCAATCGACTGGGGTGTTCAAGTTCTTACATCCAAATACTTTGAAATGACTCTCAGAAGGTCTCCGCTTATAGGGTGAGCATGCTGTGAAGACAAGTCGATGTAGTGCAGCATACAGTGGATTATATTCAGAACGGGAACTTGCACCAGAGACAACCCCTTTTCGAGCACCTCGACTAAGAACGCCAACATATGAAGACCTAGAAGGGAATCGTTGCAGGCATTAAACTTTCCAGGGTCATCTGCCTAACGTGATTATCACTAACCCATGTGCGCGTAGGTGTCGTGAAGGTATTTGACGACGCATTTTGTCCACTGGAACGACTCCTTGCTGAACGTTTTCCTGCTGTAGAGAGTCATAACCGTACCAAGATTCTCCAACTTGGCTCCAAGTTCCGAAGAGACTTGAGCTATATTTTCGGCGCTGCGTATACAAATATCGTTGGCGTCCTCATAATGTAGAAGCATGTATGGAAGCAATGCAATGACATTCATCGGGAATGCACAGCTCAATGTTGGATCGCATACTGGAAGACTGGAAGAGGAATGAAACCGATCAGTTTTGCGAAATAGACGTGGAAAGAAGACGATTTACCTCAGTAAAGGTGTCAATTGAGACAGCAAAGTTATCGTCGGCTCGTAAGTGGTCGATTGTGTGCAGCCCTGCAATTTGGAGAAAAAAATGGGTTAAAATTCACAGGAATCATTTTTTTTTGTACTCGTAAATACCTTCAACAAGAGGGCGTGCACCCCAGGATATCCACCCCACTTCAACTGCTGCTGTAATTTTTCGACTTTGTCCCGAGCATCCGGACGATCCAGAGGCAGACGGTGCAAGACTCGTGTCAGTAAACGGCAAGCAAGCAGAAACTCATGCTCAAAATCACTTTCCAGCAGAGAAACGGCCAACCAAAACAGTTGCGCTAATATTGTCATTTTGTCATCCTAATTTCAATGATATTCGATTTTATTAACGGTTAGACGACTTTATCGCATCGATTGAATGTACCTGAGTTGCGGTATCGCCCAAAAGCTTCAGGCTCTGTGCGCTGCGCGATCGAGACAACGACAATCCGAATTTGGATGGATTACGCTCGTGTTCAGTGACCGTGGCGCGGTTCCGGAGTTCAACTTGTTTGTCGTTGGGTGAGTTCGAGACCTTCCTGATTCCATAGGTCACCGAATAGCTGGTGCTCCTGGTGTGCCCTGAAGACACCATATACGATGGTGTTGTTGAAACGTTGCCACAAGGTGACTTATTGCCGCCGCATGCACTGTTTGCTGCATCTTTGTTGTTCAAATTGGGTGTACTTTTGAAAATGTCTTTCATGACGTCGAGTGGTCGGAAGTCTGAGTCCAAGCTGTCGACGGCAGCCTCTAGCGTCAATAGCAATTCAGTGACATAACCCTAATTGATAAATTGAGAAAATGTCTTAAAACTCGGCCTGAATTCCAATCGCCATTCGTGTACCTGCATATCTTCTCCCTGTTCGGCTACAGTTTCAACCAGTCGCGATAGAATGTCCGACAGCATTCGTGAGTTTATGGGCACGTTTAGGGCTCGGAATATTTGCAAACAGCGACCAGCGTAGTGTCGAGATGAGCAACTCAATCCGAGCTGCAAAGCTGTTTGAGCCCAACGCTCGGCGATTCTGGCATGGAGATAACTGTCGGAAAACACCTTCAGGGTGTATGTCAGGAAGCTGGTCAACTGCTCAGCAGATTTGATGGTCCACACTGTTTGGAAGAAGAAATGGGGACCGCATGTTAAAGATCAATCGCCGCACTTTGTTCTGAGTCTAAGCCTACGTTTAGCAGTTATGTCCTCGTAGTTCCAGAGGGGTTGAGTGCTCGACTGAGACAGGAAATTTATGAGCCCAATTATTATGTTAGGTGTCTGCTTCTTTTGCAAAATGGTCGCTTCTTCACTGCTTGGATTCTCGCTATTGGTCTCTGTTGCTGCCGGCGACTCCTTTTGGCTCGTTGCGATATTGAAAACGACTGTGGAGGCCGTTGATGTAGGAGTGTCTGAGGCTTGTGTTGCCGCCACGCCACTGCTGTACAAGTAGTTCTCCAACTCTGGATCGGGCTCTGCGAAAAGTGAAATCAGCGTCACCTGTCTCCGCATTTAAAGTTTTATTGGTTTACCCGTGAAATTCTGTGTGAATACAGCGAGCTGAGGGATGGTCAGTCCTAGACCCAGTTTGGACGTTTGACTGTTCAATAAGATTCTGGCGACCGTTAAATGGTCATTATGATCAGAGAGAACCACCAAAAGATTCAGCAACAGTTGCTTGCAGTGATCCCTGACGATAGGCCGAGTGTGGTCGAGACCCAGGAACAGAATGTGTAACATTATCGGTATGTGGAGGGTCCAGTCAATCTCCGGTATTCCGTCCACGACGATATCAGTCAATAGCATCACGGCAACATTGCATCTAGTTGGGGAAGACTCGTCAGTATTGCTATTGCTATTGCTATTGCTGTTGTGTTGCTTATGTTCAGACTAGTGCATTACCTGTGGAATCCACTTATTGGCAGACTAATGTCAGGTAAAAACTTCGTGAGTGGAGCAAAGTAGCCTCCATACTCGGGCATTGGTAATGGATGCGGCGCCAATGGTGGATCAGATCGAATGTCATACGGTTCCTCTTGGGCGTTCTACGAATGTCAAATACAAATGATTGTTTGAATTAGCTACCGCGAATATCCGTTTGACTGAATATTATTGGAACATACATCCGGTTCAAGCGTGGATATGTCTTCAGCTCGAGGCATTATTGATTGGCCGGACGATCGGCTCTTTTCGATTCCTCTTGTCGGCCGAAAATTTGCTGAGAACGAGCGAAGACCACTGTCTGACTTGGTTGTTCTGGAAGATTTGATACGATTTCATGAGTGCATCCCGTCTAGACTACAACACGACCGTTGTGAGAAGCTTACGTACCCAGTTTTGATAGGATCTTCGCCGCTATGCCGTTTGGTGTGAATCGTGCCCTTTTCGACAGTCAACTCTTGTGCACGCGAATCACTCGTATAAGTTGCTGGTCCTTGAGCAAATAGAACGAACGAACGAAACGAGTCAAATATTGGACACGTGTCTGATGTGGCATTTCTTTGACACATGTCAATTTTGGTATTTTTTTTTGTTCTTCGGCATTTGGTATTTGCCAAACTTACCATCCGAATGACTGGAAGCTTTTCGCATGCTTGTGAGACGATAGAAAGGCGGTGTCTCAGTTCGCTCAATGAGACAGTTTAAGGTTTCAACTGTTTGCAATTCTGTCATTAATTCGTCTAAAAGCCGATTCGGGCAGGTTCTTGCCAAATAGAGAGCAACTCGTTTCGCCTGGATTTTGTTTGATTTATGAACGAAATTCGATTAGTAATTTATAGGTAGAGACAAATATTAGCCAAACGACCAGAAAAAATGGTCTTTTTGGAAATGGGTCGAGCAAATAACAAAATGCTTAGAAGGACTGCGACTTACGTAGGGGAGAAGTTCGTTCGGCGCCATTCCAGATATAATGACCAAATATCTTAAAATGACTTTGAGATTACTGGGCCAGTACTGGCATAATGTTCCCCAAACCTCCTCAATATCTCGCGGGTAGCCATCAGAATACTGTGAAAGACAAAGAATATTGAATCATCATGTTCTTCAACTTCCGGCAATTTTTGGCTAGACATTGCGTCGATGCACAATCAACAAATAGAACGGATTTCCAAAGCGGACACGTTACCTTTGTTGTGATGTAGAATAGATTGTTCAATATCATTTCGGTGGCCTCGGTGGAGCCTGAGCCTTCTCTTTTGCCACGTGCGTCCGGATAATACTTGATGAGGAAGGGAAACACGTTAGTTCAGGAATTCGAAAAGTCTTCCGGCGAGAGATGGCTCAACACAACCAACTCAAAAAACTCCATTGATTTATTGTTGACAAAAATAATTTTAAAAAATACAAACCATTATGTAGGACAACGGTGTTGCCGGTGTGACATTTGCGGCAATCAGCTCCATGTTCTCCAACCACGGAAGCAAGCATTGCAAAAGCAAAATTCGAACCTCGGACCGGGCTGTTTCGAAGCGATGCGTTATTTCTGTCGAGCAAATGAGCAGTGAGAAAGTGATGAGTGAGTCGCTTATTGGGTTTCCAATGAGGGGGTAGATGATGGTTCTCGACTGTCAAAACTGCAGCCAATATCTTACCGGAGAACATTGGCATGGTCAATTCGGGTCTCAGCTGAGCCATTTGCTTGGAGAGATACATTTGTGAGCGACAGTACATGTTACTCAACAGAGCACCGAGCGTTCCAACTTTGTCATCGGCTGAAATTTAAAAAAAAGAAATCAGAACCAGTGACTTATGCTGTCTCATCTTGAAAATGATTGTTTGAGTAGATATTCTCTCAGATTGGAGAGATAGTCACGCTTGTCAAGTCAATCGTTTACAGTCCCGGACTAGTAGATGATATGCTCCCCGGCTTTTCGGAAGTCGCGTACCAATTAGAGTATTCTCGAAGAAGGAGCAGCTGACAAACAGACTGAAAGACTTTCTCTTGTTTGAACAGCATGGTGTGCACGGCACGGATGGAGCCTCTCCGATAATTGATGCACACAACTGTTGTTTCGTTGCTGCGTAATGAAAATATTCCCCTGATAAGCGAATAATGCATGGAATTTTGTCGAGCTTTTTCCTCAACCCAGGCCCATGTCATTGCTATGAGGCCCATTTGAGTTCAGTCAGGTGCTAAACGAGAAGGCCAATCTGTCCTTCGTCTAGAGTCGTCCATTCAACACTTGGCATTCCTACAATAACGACTCGACTGGAGACCGGAGAGTCAAAGGGTTAACCCAATTCAATGGTTGAATTCGAGTTCCAATTGCCAGTGCAACACTTTTCTCAATTTGTAGCGGTATCAATAGCGAATACATGTCGAATGCAATGCGGGAGCTTGTCTTAATGTTTACAAAACAACCAATAAATTTAACGATGTTTGATTCAAGTACATAAACGGACCATAATTTTTGTTTGCAATTCGCTCAAGAATTGAATGTTCACGAAGAAACGCAATATTGCTTACGAAGCAACAACACTGTCGTCTCAACGGGATGACGAGTCGGAAAAGTATGTACATGCTGACACCGCCGCTTTCCACGATCCATTTCAGAGCCAAAGAAGAATTCTTCGGAATTTGTATTCTTGCTTTTTGCAACTTTTTTTTTTTTGGAAAAACAATTACAGTCATATCGCAATCGTTCCATCTGAATCGGTGAGGAGTACTGTCAATAGTCAACAGTCATTTTATGATTTACTTTCCATTTCTTTCCCATCCTGACATCACCCCACTCTCATATCACACCACCCTATGCTACCTTGTTGACACATGTAATAGATTTGATATATGAAACCAATTAATTCGATGAACTCTCATTCTCACGACATCCTTCTGAAGAACCCCAAAGGAAGCCAAAAACCCCAAAACACTTTGGACGATATCGCATTCCCGCAACAAGTGGCTTCGCTACGACTCTATCATTCCTACTTTGTCGAAGCCAAATCCAAAACAGTCATTGCTTTGAACACGCGTTAAAGGTCTTCCTATTTGTGGACGTTTCTGGAAGCGTCCACTTCGATTAGTGTGAGAGCTTCCATCACCGACACATCGAACGCTGCAAAGCGTTTCTGGTATTTCAAAAGCTCAGATGAAAGGCCAAATGACGCTCCTCATATCTGAAGCTAGTCCGGAGAAGAGAGGAAGCTTGGAAGACAACACTCAACGAGGGAAAGACCCGAAATGCGTCGCTGCGCATGATGTTTGCGTTAGCAATGAACAGTGTGACAGTTCTGATTCATGTGCCGCATAGTGGTGCGTCGACTGGCTTTTGAGCAATACACATTGTTCCGTTGGTGATGAGTTCGGATTCTGATCACAGTTCGAATTCAGTATGTCGATTCAACTCCGACCGTTTGTACGGAATTACATTCATCACACAATTGCTACACTTGTAAACCCACCGTTCCCCAAGTTGGACGTGTTCCTCGCTTGGATCGCATTCGGCATCGTCAAAAGTCAGAATCAGAATTGTTTATTTTCGTTAATCATTGGTTTGAATACAAAATAGTTTGGATCTTGCTTTGAATCGTGGTCGTATGCTCAGATGCCACTCAGTTGTTGTAATTAGGCGTTATCAATCCATTATCAAAGTTTAGGGGCAATCATCAAGTCAACAGTCAGGGAATCGAAACGAGATTTGGAACGATTTGTCTCAAAAATAAATACACCTTTTTCGCTCGTCAGTGCAATTGAAGTAAGTGTGAATCAGTCCCGGAAACTACGAAATTCGCCAAATCAGTTTCCGTAAAACTGCAAAAATTTGATGAAATCCAACAAAAAACGTTGATTATTTCTCGACTTTTGATTTGATTGATCCGAATTTGTATGATTTTTCTTTTCCGCAGGAAAATAACCAATAAAATCTAATTGCGAAAAGAAGAACAAAATTTAAATTGATTCTCAAGTGAGGATTTGGCAAAAAAAAAAAGAAGAAAACAAAATAAAACAGAAAGAGAAGATTGAATGAAATAAAAGCGTTGTATATTTAGATCGACAAAATCGAATTCAAAATAATTGAACGTTGCTGCATGTCCAGTGAGTTATTATGTTCAAGCGGCGGGACTAGTGATTTCTAGTGATTCGATTTCGGCAGTGCGAACAAACGCAAATTGCTCTCCGATCAGTTGAAAGTAATTCGGGCTAACGTGCGAGCTCCATCAATGAATCGGCATTGAAATACGAATTTTTTGCGTGCGTTCGGAAAAAAATTACACTCAAAATGTTGCAATAAATCGTCCAGATTAACGGCGATCTAAAAATACGAATTCGATACGCTCACCGATTTGGGTACGAAAGAGTTGAGTGATTTGCGAGGCTTTGCGGTGTTTTGCGGTGTTTTGCGGTGTTTCGCGGTGTCATGTGGAAGGAGATGGAAGGCGCCCAGACGCGACAAATCTCCTTCACCTTCCTTGCTCCATGCACGCGCAAACGTTCTTATCGTTGTAAATAAGTAGCCAATCGAATCGAACGTGCAGCATCACAGCCAATGGAGCAAACATCCCACCTCACTCGGATATGCGATTCACTACAAAGTTGCAATTTATTTGAATGTTTGAGTTTTCGTGGCCGGAAAACTTGTGCACGGAAGTTTCCTTGCGTATTGCACAAACAAAAATGCATATATTTTAATTAAAGCTGCCGTTTGTCTTGGGGCTCTCTTTCACGTGCTTGCATTCGGCACAGATGTTGCGATATCACGTTCGCATTCGGCTGAGTACAGTACCACCTCGATTACCATTCGGGTTTCGATGTAATTTATTGAGAACGCGCAATAGCCGCCGGGTGCATCGGGAAGAAATGAAATGAAGTGAATAGCGCCGCGCCGTTTTGGATAATCGACGTCGGAACTGCACTCAAACGGAAGCCTCACGAGCAGCCAAACACAATTGATCTAAAGACGGCTATTTCCTCTCTGAAAATTGCAGCGTCAACACGATGAAGAAATAACGTCGGCAAAATGTTGAACGTGGGAAACAGTTCGAACGCCAAAGTATTCATCCCAGCGAGCGGTTCGAACGGACCGTTTTACGATTTGCTGCACGATGTGATACAGTACTCAATCAAATATTACACCCCGTTATTGACGATTATCGGCAGCCTTGGAAACATCCTTTCGGTATTCATTTTCTTCAAGACGAAGCTCAGGAAATTGTCGTCCAGCTATTATCTTGCGGCGTTGGGCATCAGCGACACGGTCTTTCTGATGCTCAATTTCGTTCAGTGGCTCACTGTGTTCGACATTCAGCTGTACCATCGCGACTTTCTCTGTCAAATTTTCACGTATTTGAGTGGATTGTCGGCCGCTCTGTCCGTTTGGTTTGTGGTTGCGTTCACCGTTGAGCGATTCATTGCCGTGCTGTATCCCCTCAAAAGGCAAACCATGTGCACTGTTCGCCGAGCAAAATCCGTTCTCTTTGGTCTGGCCGTGATTGGTATCTTGCACAGTTTGCCGTTGCTTGTCCTGTTTGCGCCACAGAATAGCTCCGGCCAATGTGATGTTGTCCGAGTGTACGAGGTAATTAAGCAGATGACGCTGACATCAACGTCTTGCGTAAAAGCAAACAGCTCAACGTCGTCATCTCATCAACATCAGCCGTGCGATTCAAAAGATAATATTGCTTTCACTGTTTGCTTCTAGCCCTACATGCGGTATTACAATTACTACGATACTGCTCTATCCTTCCTACTGCCACTCACACTAATCGTCATACTCAATTCGTTCACTGGCTACACCGTGTGGAAAGTGTCCAATGCCAGACGCATTATGGTCAGCTACAAGAGGTGAGGGTAATGCATGGC
This sequence comes from Lestremia cinerea, assembly GCA_027564135.1. NCBI lineage: Eukaryota > Metazoa > Arthropoda > Insecta > Diptera > Cecidomyiidae > Lestremia > Lestremia cinerea. The sequence continues at coordinate 1,102 of JANSTV010057447.1, read as the reverse complement.
AAATAAACTTATTAAAATACACAATTCAACTCAATGGATTGGATTGGCATGGAATGAAGTGGAATGGAATGGAAATATCCTGTGGCGACAATCAAAATTGCGTCAATAATTTTCCATTCATTTCCAACGATCCATTCATCCCATTCATCCCATTCAGCCGCATCAAATCACTCGAAAAAAACACGCATTTTCTGCAAAATATTTTTACGTCGAGCCAAATCCACTAGGAATTTACATGAAATTAATTAATTTGGTATTGAGAATGAAACTTCAAGCGAATCTCGTGTGTGCTTTGCGGATCGAACAATGCTTTTGTTGGATCAAAAGATAAACGCTTTTAATGCTTCATTCGTGGAATCAAGTCGGATCAACTGACGTGGCGGCAAAAAGGGTGGGAAATTGACCGATTCGAGAGTCGAGTGTCCGTTACAGTAGCCATTCCAAAGTGGACCGAAACAATGAAAGGCGTGAAACATTTCTGCCCGCCAAGTGAAGCAAAAGAGGAACTCCACCCCACGCGTCAAACTTCATCAAATCGTTTCACTAAAAGCCCAAGGCCAAATGTCGTCCACTTTGAGGAGAGTCCACTGTACATTCAAATATTACTTGAAATCTAATCGATGGTGATGGTCCTCCACAGGAGCAACGCCCCGTGCCTCAGAAGCTCCCGGGACTTGCAGCTGGGTAATGTGCCAGCTCAAAATGCCGACCAAAACCAGGCTCCCATAATTTTCAATTGTCAGCACATCCGGGTGGATGATCAACAGAGGGAGCAGTCCTTCTCGAAAGCGAGTAAGTGAAGCTCTGATATGTTCGATTGTTGCTCTCGCGAGCTCAGAATTTGTTCAAGAAAATTCCATATTGATTGCACGTTTGCATGCACATTCTCGGAAAATAATTGGAGAATCAACAGAGAACAATTTGATAAACTTTGCGAGCGTCCTGCGGCGATGGACATTCCGTGTTAACGGCCAAAAGTCTTTGATGTATTTTTTGCAGATCGAAAGAGAATTTCCAATTCGTCGCAAATGAAAGTTACGAAAATGCTGCTCATTGTGTCGACAGTGTTCGTAATATTGAATCTGCCCAGTTACGTGCTTCG
>JANSTV010057425.1:0-12636 GCA_027564135.1 Lestremia cinerea | reverse complement strand
CACCATGACCGATATTCATATCATCGTTTTCATTTCATTTCACTACAACAGCTGACCATCGCACATCGTACGCCATCATAGCACCGCACAGCACACCACAGCAGAGCACACATCACAAGGCAGCCAGTGTTGGTCGCGTTGTCATCATCGTCGTGCGACGTAGACAACGGCATCGTCGTTGTTTCTGTTGTCATGGCCGTTCGTGCATTATATAATGCAACCACGGTGCAGGCAATTAAAGTGGATGATCCTTCGGGAAATTCGGTTGCAACTTGAGACTGGGACACGTTCTCGGATGAGCCCGAAATCGTTTCAATTTAGCCACCATCGCAGAGACCGAGTCCACAAACAACATTCACAAACGCAGCCCATAATCTTTGGCTAAACATTTTATCTGTCGTGACAGTTGACTTACTTAGTCTCCAATGGTTTTCTACTACATGCGTTCTTCATAATTCGTCGTTTCGTTCGACGAAGGTGGCGGCTGTTGATGTCCATTAGTTTTGTCATATAGATTGAGGTTTGTTCTCGATATTCGTGCTACGAAAATTTTTGAAAAAGCAACAAAACGAAGAAAGACACGAGAAAAAAAATCATCGCAAATTGGTCTTTTGTGAATGAAAACTGGTTTTTTTTTTCATCTACTTCTCTTCATTGATTCACTTAAGCCAAAAGTCGGATGGAATGATCAATGTCGTGAACGATGGATACGATTCGAGTAGAGAGAGATGAAGAAGAGGGGCTTGCGGAGTGAGGAGGGGAATATGTGATTTTGGATGCTCGAAATACGAATACATGGCAAGTCAAATTGATTTTGCCATTGCATTGGACCCTGGGCCGGTAAATGTGGTTTTTGTCGCATGTGCGTTTCTTGTTGCCGATCACCGCCGAACGAGAGATATTGAAATATTTCTTTCCGACGGCCATGGAACGCATCGAACGAACCGTATTGATTACATTTCATGATCAGCGTGACCGGCATATACATTTTAAATGTAACTCGAGAAGGTACAATTGCCATCCGCAAACAAATTGCGTGCCATCAATTCAATAAATTATTTTTGCTTCATTGCCTTCATTATTTCGCATTGCATTTCATCATTTCTTCAGTTTTGCCGCGGTTCGCAAAACACCACGAAACATCAGCGCTGTACCAACGATGTGGGTTAAATACACCTTTTTAGTCTTGAATGAAAAAAAAAACAACTCAAATGTCTGACAGTCATTTCGCAATCGACGCCACAGCCACGGCAACAAGAACATTAACGCCACAAATGCACAACTAGAACCGTCTAATCGCTCTTGATGATATTCAAAAATTCCAACCAACTTCCTCGACGAGAATAACCCACTTAGTTTTGTCAAAAAAAAAAAAAACAAAATAATAATTGACGGAAAAGTGGAGAAGAAACGCGAAATTCCGAAAAAAGAAAAAAATAGAAGCAAAGAAGACGAACAAAAAAACACAGCGAAGAAAGAATCCAAGAAATTGAGATTTATTTTGTTGTTGTTGGAAGCCCTCAATTCACATTCAATAAAATATTCTGTTTGGCTGGTTTGATTCGCAACAACAGATTACTAAGCAGTCGGATTCGTTTAGTGGGTCTCGACTGTGGATCGAACAAGAGAAAAGAATTAACAACATTTCTCAAAAGAGAAAGAAACGCACAAGCGGCGTGAGGTGACAAAAGTTACTTCGATATTCGGTCAGAGACGATTTGCCGTTGCCCGACGCACACCGTTGACGCCTTTCGATTCATTTCGATTCATTTCGATTCAATTCGCTTTGAATGAGTTTTCGTTATTAATTATCCAGCGTAAGATAAAGCAAGGAGAGAGAAGAGCAAGTGTAAGAAGCAAAAGCAATAGCCGACCGACGTACCCGCCGAAATATCCATAAATAATTCATGTGCTTTCGAGAGATTAACAGAAAAGAACCTGTGATTTGACTGCGCGGCGCAATCAGTGCATAAAAAAACGTCAATTTCGTATGCCGAAAAACGAATATGTCATTGTGGCGCTTGCCGATTATCGTTTTCGAAACATGTCACTCATTTGCTTAGCTCCGATGAACCCACCTGAGCAAAAGAAAGAGAGAGAAGGAGAGAGAGAGAGATCAGCCATTTGAACTGATTGCTCTTGGGCTTCGGATCTTTGAAGTTTTCAAAACAACGCACGAGAAAAATCTCATTTCGATTCGGTGAAATCATGAAATGATTATCATTGAATGTCATCAAGACCCTTTAATACTCCACAAGAAGATAAACACTGGTATTGAGCTGCGCCAATTTTGTACTTTCTGCGGAATACTTTTGCGGGAGTCGAGTCGAATCGAGTCAAATCGAGGCGACGTATCGACCATATGTCGGTATCAAACCGCAGATAGAAGCTTATGGATCTTATCACGTCAAACCGCGGCACATCATCATTAAGATTTGTTTTGCTCCAGAAGTCGGCTGATGGGTTCCGTGAACGAGTTCAAACGACATTCTTGGTCACGAGCAATCATAACGGTTATTTTTTTGATTTGGCAACACCTCTTCGACCTCACGCTAATCCCAGCGAGGTTTTTGCTCTCCTCCACTGCGTTTTTTTTTTTGTTTCATTGTTGTTGTTGTTGTTGTTGTAGTGAATTAAATCTTGACATTCGACACAACGATTGCTCCCCGAACGATCGTTGTTCCACTTGAAATAAGCCGGTCTCTCCATCCGCACCATGACCCGCACGATTTCTGGTCAAATTATTAAAAAATTCGAAACTGGAAAATAATTAACACATTGCACTCTCACATTTATTGATATAATTATTTCAACTTTCATCAGTGAAATGACAGTTTAGCACCAAATTGCTGTTGGCTTCTTGTATTGGTCATCGTCGGTCATTGCTGTCAAATTAGTTTATGGCCGTCGACACCACGCGCACCGAATGCATGTGATGTCGATTATTGTCTCCCTTTTTCTGCGGTTTTTTCTCATTTTTTTGGTTCTTTTTTTGCAATGACTGATATGAAAGTAGAGTGAATTTCGGAATTGAAATTGACGTTGGTTGCGGTGCTTAGTTTTTCATCGGTCATAAACTTGAGAGCTGCGTACGCCGACTCACTCACACTCACAAACGAGCGCAGTGTACACGAGTATGATGTATCCCATAAATGGTCGAGTGCAAAAACAATAACGGATTTTCCAACATCATTTAGCGATCAAAAACGGTCCGTTGTGAGATTGCGCGAATCTCGTGGTGTGGTCTCGAAGCGAATGCGGAAAGGAAAATCCATTAATGTTTCGTTAGCTCTGAGCGCAAATTCGCAATGGTGATATCGAAGCGTGATCGTTACACATGATTACATCGAAATCAAATTATGGCACAACGGATGATTTTTGTTGAGTTTCGTTCGGAAAAAGCGATTCGCAAATCACACTGACCTGATAAACTTTTGGGCACACTCGACAAGCGAAGAGCAAAAGAGAAAAAAGAGAGAAAAATGCTGATGAAGAAGCGACGGAAAAATTGGTGAAACGATCTCCAAAAAGTGATCCGATGCTCGAAATCGATATGTGACATTTTGCTTGTGAGCGCCGCGCCGTTAGTGGCATCCGTTAATTAGGATCATATATTGATGACTCTGTTTGGACAACCTGTGACAATCGCCGAGCGAGAGAAAGAAGAAAAAATGCCAACGAGAAATTAACTTTTTATCCGCTTCGATGAGCAAATTCATCATTGTGCTCCATTTGTTGTTAAAAAATTTCGTTGAAAATAAATCCAAAGGTGACCACTTCAATTGGATGTAACGTTAACGTGAACGCTGTTGCCGGTACCATGCTGAGCCATTCCACCGGCAGCAAAAAAATTCTTGTTTTTCCTCCGAACAACTGAAAATACGCTACTTTGGCTTTGCTCGAAACGTCGATTCGATTCAATGCAACTTCAATCGAAAATTAATCGGATGCGGATGGTTTCACTGGAGCTGGGCCCCTTCTCTCTGTTTCTCTCCCTCTTTGGGCTCGTGTTGGTGGCCTCTCTCATTGACGTCACTCGCCAGTGCCATCAAAGACCCACGTTGCGACAATCAAATCGTAAAAATCCAATCGGTTTTCTGCCAAACGAGTTCGCCGTCACATTCCCCATTCATCGATTCACCATTCAATGGCACCTCTCATCCAATTTCTTTCAACAATCCAATGGAATTTCTTGAAAAGATGAATCAATTGCTGGAAAACGCATCGATTTCGGACATAATCGCAACATAGCAAAATCCATTTTCCATCATCAATTTCAATCGATCGTCCATTCAAACAGAACAAACAATTTCAAGCGATCAACCGCAAAATATTCTGAATTTTCGATCGGAATTCAATGGATTTTTCACGGGGGCCCCGTTTTAATTTCCAATTTCTGGTATCGAATCGACAATCGAGACGTTGGACAAATCAATATTGAATAATGACCGGCAATCGGCCGTTTGAATGTTTTGTATTGGCGACGATTTCAGACCGGAAAAATTATGTAACGATTCTTCCAATGATTACGTTGCGACTCGGCAAACGTTAGTTTCGCCGAGCCGCCGTCGAAATGAAACCATTTCAGCGCATTAAGGATTCGATGGAGTGCGTGCGGAGACCAGCCACTGCGTTAACATTCACTCGTGCACAAACAAGATTGGACCGGATTGGAAATGAACGGATCATCTTCAAAAATCAACAACCGAAACACCAATACTAGCAACCAACAACCGACAACAATACCAATGCACGTCAGAGAAAGTAGAAGAACAAGTACGATTCGAGCGGAGTGAATGGTAGCCAGAAGTTGGTCTTTCTCGAAAGATCACACCGTCCGAGACGAATAAACATTGATATGTGATGGTATTTCGATGACTGAATAATGAATATCGCCATGTCTCGACGCAGATGATTGATAAATCAAGCGCGATTATGGCGAGAAGGTGGTTCCGGTTGTGCTGCGAACCGAGCGACTTGAATTGCTCGCATCACTGAATTCTAAATGGTAATTTTAGCGACGATTACTTTTACTGGACGCTTTTGAAAGCCCATAAACTACAGGCGACTGTCACATGACAGTCACACGGTCGATCGTTGGAGGAGTCTTTATGCGAAAACGTTCACCACTGGATGACCATTGAACTGAACAATGAGGATGTGAATGCTGCCGTCAGAGGCGCATTGTTTAAGCGTAACCGGTCATTATGTCTCTCCAGACCTTGCATCATTCCGGTGAACTTTCCGAAAAAAGTGAAAAAACAAATAAAAGTATAGAGAAAAACAACGAAACAATTTCATTTGGACACGCGCCACCCGCGTCCATTAAAACCGTTCATGGGCCGATATATCCTCGCTGACAAAATGTGTGTATGTTTTGCCAATGCCTCTAATTTTAAAAGAATGAGAAAAATTCAACAATGGAGATTGGTATTGTTGTTTCCAAAATGCAGATTAGCATTTCACCAAAGCCCGAATCTCCAAATTATGACGTCATTCACACAGCAACGGCGAACGCACGAAATGAAGCAATTATTCGAATGCAATGCGATCCGAAAATTCGCATCAAATGCCACTACTCGCGAGAAGGCATCCGCTTCGCATGGCATTTTTTTTTTTTTTCATGTTTGGGATTTAGGCACATGCCAATCGGCATACACTCGAGCGGGTTATTTACAATCGAAACAAACAAAAAAATGGCATATGAAAATATGTTGGACGAATATTAAAGGTGTACGAACTCTGACATCGTAAATTCACATATGAATGCTGTTGACGCAGCGCTTATTAATCGTCAATGTTTATCGTTTTGATTGCGAATTTGTTTTTCGACGCTGCTTTTTTTTCTTTTTTTTCTTTTTTTATTTTCGGGTACGCTCATCGGCAATAAATCAACTTGAATTTGACAATAAAACATGCATGTTTACGATTGTTGAACACAATTAGGTGACCTGACAACGTAAACAGAAACGACGTGCCGAAAGGCGGTGACTCAGGTGCTGCCTGAGAACCGTGGCCGATGGTCACTTGAGCTACGTCGCGACCAGTTTGCCAAAGTCGAAGGGAAAATGAAATGAAAACGATAGTGCAATTGCAGTAATGATGGCCACGATTCTCCGCATAGAATGTACACAGAGAGCCGGCAAGACGTGAGACGTTTTCCGAAAGGCCGAATTCAAACGAAAATGATGGAACTCGACAAAATCGAAAGTAAACTCAATGGCAATGGCTGATTGCTTGATTTGTTCGAATTGCCACTCGGTTTGGTTCGAGTATAAATTAGTCTCACGTTTGTATGAAGATTTCTTTCTCGGAATTTGCTGAAGCCGTTGACAAAACGGACGGATGACGGGGCGCACGGTGCGGGAACGAATTCACCGCATCGCACGCGCCGCGCACAACCGTATATACCAATCCAGTCGAAACAATGCGCAAATGTAAATGAAAATGAAAATCAAATAGGAAAAAAAAGTTTCTCAACGGTGAATGAGGTGTTGCCGATTGCGGTTTTTCGGTTTGTTTTCGGTGGGCATACAAGCATGCGTGCCCTGACACATCTTGTCGTTGAAACGAGTCGAATGGAAATTGTTATCGGCATTCTGGTGGTTTTGCACAGCAACTCGAACGTTCCAGTTTCGGTTTCCTCTTCTTCTTCTTTTTCTTTTTCTTTTTCTTTTTCTTTTCCTTCCTCTCTTTCCGTTGTTGTGCTGGCCGGCCATCGAGCCGGCGTGCGCACACACCTTTCATTCGGCCGGTGTTTGCTGTGATTTCTTGTTTTATTTGGATAAATCACCAATTCGGGGCCGATGCATACGGCCAAGATGTCATAGCGGCGGTGGCGGCGACGGCCGCAACAACGAAAATCAGCACGGATGAAAAAACACAACCGGAGAAAGAAGCGAACAAAATAAAAGGCATGGTCTTGCTTTTGCAGTAATTTTTTTCCGTTCGTTGTATTCACTTCTTTCGCTCTTTGCATTGTCAAGTGACGTACGGAGATGTCGGTTCCAATTGCGCATCGGCTCAAGTCTGATTTCACTTTGCTCAGAAAATCCATCGTATCGTTTTCAGTAAAGGGAATTTCGCTCTGCCATTTCACTTAATTACAGAATCAATCATCACGTAGGACACATTGATGGGTAAAATTTGCGTTTTTCAAATTGACCGAAAATTGACCAATTTGGCATCGACTTGAAGAGTTCGCAGGCGCGCGCGCGCTCACTCAGCCCGCTTCGAACTCATCACAGCGAAGCAACATTTTTCGTTGGCGCTGCCAATTTTTCCTGCAATTTTCATGTGTTTTCATGTCGATGAATTGAATTGCCATTCAATTCGTTGTGCAAAAACACGGAAGGAACATTCTTAAGATTTATGCTGCGTGAACTGGAACGAAAATGACGAAAAATACTTTGATTTGTCAAAATTGCCGGAAATTGTTAGCAATCATTTCCAATTAGAATGTTTTGCATGGAAAAGCCAGAATTCTATTGCCAAGACAATTTCATTTGCGCAGCGGCCCACCCATCTTCGCGGTGGCTCGGACAATTGGCGAACGCGGAACGCGACACCATCGTCGAAGTGTTGTCATGTCTGGTGATGTCAAACAAAGATGACACACAAATTTTCGACATAATTTATTGTTCTCGTTCGGTTATTAAGTGTGCCTGCTGGTGGCGTTCGACGCTGTCGCATTCGGACGTCACCAAAATGTTGGCTGGATTTGTGACGGCCATGAATTATGGAATTATTAGTCATAGAACGTTCAAGATTTCGCTTCATTTTTTTTTCTCTCTTTTGCTACTTTTTGCGCTTCTTCCATTCTTTGGAACGAAGCTGAGATTTGCTTCGTTTTCCATTGTCGTTTGTGGGTTTCGTTGGGTCATTCGTTTTTTTTTCTTCGCTTATTTGCGGCTTGCGTATTAGCGGTCGTGCGTCGTAGCATCATTCTGGTATTTTTAACCATCTCAGCATTAAGTCAACGCAAATTGTCGAATCGAACGGTTATTCTACTTAATTTTCTGAGATGGAAGATGAAATAGATATCGGAATAATTACCTTTTTGGCATAAATGCACGACGGTATCGCAGCAGAATATCCATTTTGGCCGATGAATTTGTCTTAAATCATCAAGGTGTCAGGCAACAAATCACACACTCGAATGCGGACGAATCGATTAAAACAGTCAGTCTACCGGCTTTCAGTCGGGTTTCCCGTTCACAACATTTGCGTGCGCTGTGCGTTCAACATCACAATCGCAACAATCAATCCAGTCAATTTTCTATCACTGGCAGTCGACTCGGTCGAAGGAAACACCGCTATCGTGCTCTCTCTCTCGTGGGTTTGCTTCTTTTGTTATGAGCTCAGAATGGAGAGGCAGTTTCCGTGCGAAAAACACCGACAACCGACTCAGGATACGTTGAGTCTCTTTCAAAGCAACATTTTCGAATTTATCGTCAATTCACGTCGTTAATCATCATCGCAAGCCAACACTGGCATGGCCAACCGACGGATTGTAAATCATCTGTTGGTTTTTTCGATTGCCGAATGGATTCGCCGTTAAACTCAAATATCAAAAATCAAACATTCGACGTGCGTTTCAAGAATTTTTCGCTTCGAAAAATTTCTCGTCGTGATCGCGACTTTCCAAATCGAAAATTTTACCGAAAACGAAAAACGACCAAAAAATAAATAAATAAACAAGACCGAGTAATCAAAAATCAAAGACCGTCCACAAACAAACCGAAATGAAAAATATAAATAAACGAAGAAAACACAAAACTCGAATTGAATCAAATCGAATAATCAACCGCACCTGTTGACGAACACGAGTCAACTGAACAATTTTTGCAGCATGGTCTCATTTGACCGCCTTTTTGTGGTACGCTTATGTTCGTCGTACGAAACGATATACATTTTACCAGACGGAGAAGAGATTGTACGGTTTAGTTTGTTATGGTGTGGGCTACACTTTGTTGCGGTACCCGTTAGCGTTTATCATCGTCATCTTCTTCGCCATCGTCATTGGTATCGTCGTCGTTGCCGTTGTCGTCGTCGTCGTCATCGTCAACAGCGTCGGTTGTTATTATGTTCGTTGATGCTGTTGCTGCTGCCTCTGATGCTGCTGTCATTGTCGTCATCAGCCTCAACCTCAGCCTCAGCCTCAGCCTCAGTCGTAACATAAACAGAAACGACCAGAGGAATAATCATCGCGGTGATGACGAGGACGACGACGGCGCCTTTCTTAGCGATGCATTTTTCTGTACCAAACGCCATCACCATCCATGACTATCGTCGTCATCATCGTTGTCGTCGTCGTATTCATCGCAATCATATTTGTTTTAACAGCGGCAATCATTATAAATACACGAATTGCTTTTGAACGAAACAAAAACAACTGGATCCAGTGCAGCGTGCACGTTTGACTATGGCGAAAAGCAGAAAAGCCGCAACAGCAACAGCAGCCACAGCCGCAGTAAAGCAACAAAAAAGAAGAAGAAAAAAATGTGAAGAAATCTATTGTTTGTGCTGCCGATTAAATGCTCTGAAATTATATTGTCGCGCACACAAAATGAGAGCGACGAACCTGAGTTACTTTCGACGACAATTCGATCGTATTTGGTTCGAAGGAGAATGAAAATGTTAATCATTCGAAGGGGATTTGCGGCAACTTGATTTGTCATCTTCGACTCTAATGTAATTCTTCGGGTGCTGGGCACATGAGAGGGTAGGAGAAGGAGAGAGAGGGAGGGGACATTGTTCATTCATTCATCATTTCGATAAATTCGAATGGGACTTTCGATATTCGCTGTTGTGGATTCTCCATCGTCATGCAGTGAAGAGATTTTGAAATTCTGGAACTTTTCCAATTGAATTCGATCAAAGCCAATTGCCAAATCGATTTAAAGTGTTTGATTTAGATTCTGCGTTGGTGTCATCGATGGCCTGTCATGGTTTTCTCTTTCAAATTTCGGTTCAAATCGAATTTCCAGTCGCCGTTTTTCTTTCGGCCTCAATGCAATCAGAGACCGGCGATCGGGGCGGTCACAAAGCACACATACTCACACACACTCAGACGCGCACACACAAACGATTTTTTTCTGTCAATTCAATTTCATTGGCTTCCGTTTCGTAAACGTGCTTCGGTCAAACTCATAAGCCCTCCGATAAATGTCCACACCATCGACAAATCATCGGAATGATTTTCCGTTTCAGAAGAACACATTCAATCCGATATCCGGTTATGCTCGACTTCCCTTTCCTTTGATGGCATTTCAATGTGGCCGACTTCAAGCCAAAGCAGCTTCCTCGAGAACGGAAAACAGCAAAAGGACGTCACAAATGGAACATCAATCAATCAACGACTCCGGTCCAACCAGAAGCCGATGAACGACATGTGATAAGAAAAGTGATGGCAAACGGGCCAATTATCACCCATTCGACAAACTCAAGTGGCCAATTATGAGAACGATGCGAAATCGCTCAACAGCGTCAGTCTGAAGGGAATGTCAAGACGGTAAACCAACTGCAAGAAAAAAAAACAAAAACAAAAAAGAGCAAAAACACAAACAAACATCCAATTCTCGATTGATTTATGGTCTAACGCTCAAATCATCAGTCATCCAATCGGTTGATCGCACTTCGCATTGGTAATTCATCATCACGAATGAAATAACCATCGACCTGTATTGACGTAACATCATCATCATTTGTACAATGACTAGTAATTGACCACTTAAAACATAATCTTTTCACTTTTCACGTTTCAATGCAAATGCAATGGGTCGGGGTTTTTGTCGCCGTTTTAAATTAATTTGATTTGATGATGATTTTTTTTTCTTTTCATCTTCATCGTCGTCGTCGTCGTGGTCATCACCATCGTTGACGTGATGTGTTCGACTGGCACACGTTTAACGAAGGGGGCTCCAGATCGCGTCAATTGTCAAACCGTGCCCATGTGCAGAGGGCTTTTGTCTTTCAGACATCGTCGTCATCCATTGTGTCTTGTCAACGAAGTTCGTAATTTGCCTGTAAATTAACCTTTTTGTTTGATTATTCGGGCTGGTTTTTTCGTTGATTTTTCGTTTGAGCGATTTTCGTTGGCTTTATTTCTAGGTCATGTCGACCTGAGCCAACTGAGCGACCATCCAACCAGCCATCCGATCAACCAACCGAAAATTTGCCATTTGATGCGATAATCGTTTCGAGGTGCGCGTTTATCATTATCATGCAAACACTCGCACACGGAAACGAACCCACACACACACACACACACCCAACCGTATGGCCGATATGATGATGTCGCACGCCCAGCACCGTTCACCATGTGAATTTGGCCCCCAAAATCAATAGACCGGCAAACATTTTTCCGAAAAGTGTTTTGTTCATTCGTTTTTTCCTCTCGTTGACCGTTTTTGGTGTCGTTTTTCTGTTTCGGCCGTGCCGGCAAAAGTTTAATTGTTTGCCTCTTTGGATGAGTGCAACTGATTCCGACAGCTATGATTATTCGATAATTGATTTGACTCCGGGGGACCAATGCTGGAATTGTTACTGTCTAATCGCCTGAATGAAATGCTTTATGCGGCAAATTATATCATTTGTTGAAATCGAAATGGAAAAATGGAAATGGGAATGCCTGTGATTTACCCATGATTTGCTCATGATTTTACCCATGAAATGCTGATGATGGTTGACAGTGTGTTGGCAGGTAATGTTTCACATCACAAGTGGCATGCCATTCCATCCATGCTATGCCACGCCATGCCATGATTATTACTTGCTTTCTCATAACACATTCTGCTTTTTTCCGTCGTCGTTTTGTACTTCTTAATTCGAACAAATTATCGTCAATCACAATTCCATTATATGTATTCCATTTTGATCTGAACTGAGCCAAACTGATCTGAACCGAACTCAATGGCTCTGTGGCTGTCGCTGTGAACTCAATGACTGTGCCTGTGGCTGCGTCGCTGACTGTGCCTGCCCTGCACTGTTATCTACTCGATTCGATGCCATTCAATTCAAGTCATACGCTTAATATTTTTGCATTCACTGTGGCATTGTAGGCAAATTGTCCGATTTCGGATGATGATTTTATTTTTTTTTTCAGCCATTTTCAAATTGTATGCGAATTGTGCGAGAGTTGTCGAGAATAGCGAGAATGAAAATGAAAATTAACAACGAAAAAATGTAACTGTTTAACAAACACATTTTGCGTTTTGCCGCATATGAGTGACGTTTTCAGTGTGCCGGTGACATTTGGAGAAATGGAAATGATTTCAACTCGAACAAATTGCAATTGTCAATGCGGTTGTTCCAGTCCAGTATCAATGCTTACGAGCACAATAATGAATTCAATGATAAATAAATGCTTGGGCTGCTTCATTTTTCTTTTTTTCGGATCCACTCACTGGAGCTGCTCCAACACAGCACAGTGGTGCGCGCCATTTTTTTTTTTTTGCAATTTTTTTTTTTTTCTTTTCAATTCTCTCTTCGGATGCTTTTTCTTTTTCACTGTCATTTTCCCTGTATCGCTGAGCTCATTCGGATGTTTCATTGTGAATTCAATTGCATTTTCATTGTTGTCATTGTTTTTGACAAATGATTTTTCATATTTGATTGATTGACCATTTCTGATGA
>JANSTV010057414.1:0-12637 GCA_027564135.1 Lestremia cinerea | reverse complement strand
CCATTTCGTTGAAATCAACCCCGATTCCAGCTCCGCTACCAAAACCAACGGTACGTTCACAACCACAACCGCTCATTCCGCCAAATGGGTCTTTTCAATTTGCTCATTTCGTTTCAGAATAATTCTAGCAGCCCGAAAACGTCATCCCGTTCGATCCCCACCGCCGCTGCTGTCGCCGATTCATCAGCTGGTGACAACAATTCATTCAGTTCAGACTTGTTGGGCCTGTCATCGCCCACAAACGCTAATGATATAATCAAAAACGGGCCCGACACCAGCGGCAATGGTGGTGACGTGTTCAGTTGCTTCCTGAGTGCTCCGCCGATCAAGACAACTGTCGCTCAATCGGACGCCACCAACAAGGTGGCCAATGGTCAAGTGGCTCCAGGTGCTGATAAAACATCGCTAGCTCAAGAAGAACAGGATTTCTTCAATCAAATTCCGACCGAAAAGGAAAAAGCAAAAATGACAAAAGACAGCATATTGGCGTTGTACGGCCAAGCCCCAACAATCGGTCAATTCCAAACGAATTTCTCTGCGGCCACCGTTCCGGTCAACAATCACCAGTATGTTCCTCAAGTGATGCCGCAGAATGCTGGTTTCGGTGCGATTGGCGCCCCTCTCCAGTTTGGCAACGCTTTCGGTATGCCCGGTCAGCCAGCTGTTCAGCAAATGGGCGGCGTGCCTGCTGGCGGTTTCATTCCAACAATTCAACAACAGGGTACTTTCAATGCCTTCGCCGGACACCCCCAACAGCAATCCGTTCCCGGTGCATATCCTGTCCCTGCCATGCAACAATTTGCTCAACTACCGAACACGAATTTCCCTCCTACCTCCAATCCGGCTGCACAACCTGCACTAAATCAACAATTCGGTAATCTTAGTTTAGGCAATGTTTGGCAATAATTCGGCAAATCGTTTTGTGAGTTGTTTAATTTTCCGTTTGGCCGGCATCCACAATGCAATCCCATGTGACCATCCATGTGAAATTCTCCGGTAATTTATTGAATCAACCATATCGAATTAGAAAATCGATTGATTTTGACCCAATCAAATCACGCAAATGCAATCACCGCATGATCAAACCAATGTCCGAGTGACGAACTAGTTGTCGTGTGCGTGCGTTTGTGTGTGTGTGTGTGTGCTTTGGTTTCGTGTTCGTATAGTATATGCGCGTGTGGGCTGACCGTATCCGTTTCGTGAATGCTAATGGAACGAAATTTTGCATGCAAATTGAAAGCGACAAACATTGAATCGAAAAAAAAACAACAACAAAATACAAATTGAATAAGAAAAACTGTTGTTCAGTGGCAACGTTTGAGCACTCAATGCGTCGAGGTGCGTCAAGTGCAACAAGCAATGAGACGCCCGGCGATGAGTAATTTTTATCAAAGACGTTTGCCTTTCATGTTTCACTTCGTGGGTCGCCTGCCCGAAATGAACGAAAAAAAACACAATTCGCTGGCACAAACAATCATCGAACGGCGCGTCATCGTGCCCATTGGGCCATTGCCATTCTGGATGTGTCACATTGATTCAAATGAAAATAACAACAAACAAAACGATCGACCGATAAACAAATATTTAAATGAAAATATTTATTTATAAAATTGATAAACAAAACTGAAATGAATTACAAAACAGAGGCAAAACGCAAGATTTTATTGAGAAATAAGAGACATTCGCCGCAGAGATCGATAAATAATCATTCAGAAAACTATGTATTCAATCAAATCCAATGGAGTTCAATGAGAATCATCTCAAACGTAGAGCGATCGATAATAAGGAACAGTAAGTGAATAATTGGCAATGCGACGGAGGA
The DNA here is from genome assembly GCA_027564135.1 of Lestremia cinerea. Lineage (NCBI taxonomy): Eukaryota > Metazoa > Arthropoda > Insecta > Diptera > Cecidomyiidae > Lestremia > Lestremia cinerea. Next base: position 10,815 of record JANSTV010057414.1, on the reverse strand, counting down.
CAAGCCGCGAGTACAGAGAATTTTGTAATTCCTTGGAACCAATAGCAAATAAATTTCATTTGAAATGGAAATTGTAATTAATGTCTAATAGCCAAATGACGAAATGCAGGACAGAATTCGAATTGAATCGACGCTGACATCCGAATATCGATATTGATCGCAATTGAATTGTGAGTGCGCCGGTGGCATCGATGATGCTGATGGGGCGGATGCAAATAGGAAAATCTATTTTGAAATTTTCTGTTGTTCTGCCATTGTTCAGTGTCATCGTTGGTGTCGTTGCGTCAGCAGAGGCGTCAGAATCTGCCAGTGAAATTGACGAAATCGTTTCGATGTGTAAAGTCTTGGTGAGTTCGTTGAGGGGCACAACAGTAAAGCAATATCGACGGAACAGTTGATCAGAGTCAAAGCCGAGTTGGATGCGGGAAGGGAGTGGCGGGAGGGGCTCTTAATACAATAATTTTCCTCCGATCGCATTTCTTCCCGAAAACCAATTCGTCAAAGGTCTCAAACACGAATTTCAAAAGCTTGTTCTCGATACGCCAGCCCAGCCCCATATCATCATGTACTTAATGGATATGATTGTAATCAAAGTCATTGTTATTTTAAAGCAACGAATTAGCAGTTTTCAAACCGATGAATGGCAATCCCAAATGAGTTTTATTGAAAGAAAATCCTTTGTTGAGCGAGTTCTCTCATTTTGGAACGAAACCGAATCGATGGCCGTCGGACGTTGACCGCAACAACATCTTCGATTGTTCGACTGCGATGGTCGGGATTGAGTTTTGCAATTTGGAAATCGAGTTTGGATTTTAATGCATTTCTACGAATTTTCATTGTTTCGAATGAAATCATTTTTAATTTTAGTCGATCAATTGAATCAATAATTTTGAAAATATTTTTAATTGAAAAATTATTTGTTTTTCATCATTTTTCTTTTTATTTCTATTAAATTTTTCTTTTTCGTTTTCTTTCTTTTGTGCAATTTGTGTATTATGGAAAGGAATATGTTAACGATGAGTGAGAGTTGGAATGAGCTGATGTCGCATTGGAATGTAAAACACAAAAATTCAATTAAAAAAGTATTGCAAAATTATCTTTAAAATAAAAGTTGTCATCACATATACACACTCACACACTCACACAATCACACACACACATACATTTCTAAGAGTTGATTTATTCCCTTTTTTTCTTCCCTTCGTCTTTTTCGTTCATGATTTGAATATTTTGAATTGAAATTTTTAATCGCTTTTTCGTTTTCCCTCTCCCGTCTTACATTCATTTAGAATTATTGAATTATTGACTGTTTTATCGTGAATTACGGAGATGAAATTGCATTGATTAATTAATAAAGTTTTTTCTATATTATTTACAGTAAAACGAATGACTTTCATTTCGTATTTGATTTTCCCCTTTCATTCTTGTTTTTCAAATTCAGACAGTTTTTAGGGAATATTTGACGAATATGGCTGTCACAGCTAGGCTGTGAACTTATAGAGAGAATTCTGTGTCGTAAAGTTGTCAACATATTCGAGCAAATTCGCTAAATTTTGAGCAAATTCGGACAAAATCGGATATCAAATACTTGTTCAGATTCTCGTTCGAAATTGTGCGAAACTGTGCGAATTTGTTCGATTCGAACCAATTCCTGAAAATAGGCCCTTAAATTTGAACGATCGTTCGTTGATGAAAAGCACCTGCCTGCCCTCTGGCGATAGTCAGCATCCACCGGTTCAACTTTCTCGAACATTCGTCTAGGAGGCGACATAACCTCACAACTCGGTTCTATTCATGGCAATTCCAAGAATCACCGGTTACTGAATCGGTGAAACAATGCTATTGTCCTCAGCATCAGTTAGAATGAAACCGACCGACGATTGAGCCTTTCATCTGAACATGCTTGGACGACCATCGAAATTCATTTAGTTTGGATTTGAGCGCATGCGGTTTTAGTCGAACAGTTGGACGAAAATTGTGATTTTAGCAAATTGTGTGTTTTGTTGAGCCGTTTTTTCGTATTTTTTGTTTTTGTTTGTTTTTCTAAAAATCACAATGGTCAACAACGAGCGTATGTTCCAAAGCATATTGATGGGCATTATCGTCGATCGATGTGAATTCGGTGCAACCATTGGCGAGATACGCCAAGACTACAAGTCGGTGGTATGCGAAGACTGGCCGCTAGCCGGTCATTCCGTTGACGAGGTAATCGCGTATCTGGCCAGCATCGAGGGAGTCTACTTCGCTATTATGAAAGGAGACGGGCCGTATTTGTGGTTTGTCGAAGGCTCTGACGAGCCGCCGATCGAGTCACCGATCGAGTCACCGGCAATTTCAGTTGTGATTCAGTCGGATACGAATGCCATTGACAAGGCGGTTCAGGTACCAACGCCAGTGTCAGAGAAGGTTACACCAATGCCGCTAGCCGTTGACTTTTCGGGTCCGAACCCTCTGCCGAAACCGCAGCGAGCTCCGAAGTCGCCGAAATCAACGTTTGGAGTCGTTCTTGATCTCGAGCCGGTAACTCCACCGCGGTCACTCCAGGTGAATGACAAGGCTGCAGAACTTAAACTGACCAAAGCACCGGCGACGCGACGGGGTCCACCACCAAAAATGAATGTCAAATCGAATGTTAGTCCCGTCAGCACGTCGGCGATACCAAAGCCAATTTCAAAGCCGAAAAATTTCGAAAAGAAAACGACAAAAACCGCTACCTCCATCACTGAGAAGAACGGCAGTATGATGCCACGTGGCAGTGACGTCATGGCCATTGTGAATGGTGACATTGCTCCGCCATCATTGGTTGCACCCAGAGGCGTGCTGAAAAAGCGCAACGATAGCAGCGGTGCAATTATTGCGAGCAACGAATCGGTGGTCAGGAGCAACGAGAATGCGGGCTTTTTCAAAGACAGCGCCTTCTACAAGGATGTCAAGTGAGCATCGGACTTCATAGAAAAAAAAACTCATCATTATTTTCGGTGATTGACGCCATTTCTCGTCTTTTCAGTAAAAATTGGAACGACACGGTATCTACCGTCCCAACCAGCCCAACCTCTTCAACCGACAGCAATGGCAAAAAGTCACGATCAACACCGACTTTGTATGATTTCGAATTGTTCGGCGATGATTTCTTCTTGGCATTTGCCAAAGTGGAGTTTGGATGCAAAGAATCATCGAATCGTAAGTTGCCTCATCGATCGAAAACCGTTCTTTTGAATGAAGAAAACAATGTCTTTCATTCATTCGGCAGAGCGTCCCCGTCGAGTCGGTCTGTGCATTTCGGGTCAAACGATTCGTCAAGCCACGTCCAAAATCAAGAACAAGGAAACGGTCATCAAGAAGAAAACTCTCATCATCAACCTTGGCTCGATGGATATCTTGCTCGACCGCGAACTCATCGACATCAAATACGACTTCGTTCAGCTGGTGCATGCATGCAAAAAACGGGGTATCCGCCCTATCATCACGACACTCGCACCGCTCGCCAATTCCTTGCACAACAAGGAGATTCATCAGAAGCTGTTGCTGTTCAATTCGTATTTGGTTTGTCACTACAGAACGGCCCACCAAGTGATTGACTTGTGGTCATGCATGGTCGACCAGAAGGGCAAGATCCTCTTCGATTGCTATCAGCCGTAAGTCGATGGATGCCGTCAACGAAGCGCAATCCAAAAATGATCGCTTCCCTCTCCCACAGACACACTTCACCGAAATCTAACATTGCTCAACCGCATGTGCTTTGGAACCGCATTGGGCGTCAGCGGATTTTGAAATATATGAAGAAACGTCTAGGCGAATGGCCAGAGAAAGGCGATAACATCCCGACCAGCGTGAAAATGGTTAGCTTCGTTCCGGCGCCGCATCAAGTCCAAGCTTAAAAATTGTAAATTTCGTTCGTTTTTTGTTTGTCCAAAATGTTGTTTGCGCTATTTTTGTATATTTTTTGTTGAACAGTGACCACTTCTAGTCTTTATTAGCTTAACGCCGCTTGCCGACCGCCGTTCGGCTGAGTTGCGGCACAAAATTTCCCGTGAAATTCTGCCTCGCAACTCCGCCTGACCGGGCTCTTCAATTTTCGTTGCATTTCGTTTGGTGCAGAACGAGATGTCCGAACTTTGAAGTAGATCCTTGCTACGCGCCCTGGATTCCTCCGTTTCAAGTAAATTGCGCACACAATCGCTTGAAAATGACAGATCCATGGCAGCTTTGTATAGCGAATGCGGCACTCGATCATTTTGTTATGAATTGTTTAGTTTTAATTTCATTAAAGCCTGTTGTGCTGAATGTGTGCTCTCTGCCTTGAATCCTCTCGTGGATTTCACAGAATTCACATTGAGAATTCTTGGATGAGACTACCACATTGGCTCCGCTGTTAGGATGTCGTTTTAAATTTCTTTTACAAACGCGATTTGCGGCCGCAAATTTTTCAAATAGTTAAAAGAAATTCCTCGATTGCATTGTTTTGAATAAAATTATATGTTGTTTTTCTGTCTGCATAAGTCGCTGTGTTTCTGCTGATGAAAGTCTTGAAGTTCTGATGTGGAGAAACGGATGACTTGATGATCGAAGAGAATCAATTTTGAATCCAGTGAGTCCGAATCCGGAATCCTTCACCATCCGCCATCGAAGCGGATGACCCGCAGCAGGTGCGATCGGATGATCCGATTTAGAAAGAATCGGGTTCGAATCATTCGATTTGTGTGTAGAATGAATCGGGTTGAAATGATCTGATCACGATCACTGATCAACCCGGGATCAAATTGATGCAACGATAAGTAACTGTCACAAAACACCCACGAGACCAGATCATCAAACAGCAGCTTCGCTCCCAGGTCAAAATTCCCTCAAATAATGACTGGCGATCGAGGAATAACCAAGAGTTTGCCCATTGAAATGAAAACGACAAAATATCTTATAGAGAATACTGTCTTATACTTTATTTACTCAGAAATCGTCGAGGTTCCCTTCTTGCAACCGTTTATTCATTACAATTTACTTGAATAAAATTTAACGAAAAAATTGATGAACATTTTCGTTTTTTGTTAAAATTTGCTCCAACATCCGTGGATCTTGATAGCAGCTCGCATGTGATAGCAAACGCGTGGGAGGACTGTTCGACGGCTCTTGTTCTGATAGTTCTTGACTCTTGAATAGTTCGGTCTTTTGATTGTGTGACTATCAACTGTCGATGAACTAACCAAATCCGCAGTTCATCTGTAGTTAACCGACACTTGATGAAGAGGCACTCCCTTCCTCTTAGACGCTATTTCTATAGTTCGTAGAAAGCAACCTTACGAGCGAAAATTTCTAATACTTCTCGCTCGAAAGGCGAGTTTCTAGAAGAAAACAAAATATAAGCCGAATAGAGCCAAAAATTGAAGTCAAGAAGTGAAGATCTTAGACGAAGTTGGAGTCAAAATCTGTCAGAATCAAAACTGAAGAATAGCCCCTTCAATCAGTCAAGCATTTGCGAGAGCGAATCCAGACGCTCGTGAAGCCTCAAATAATCCAGTATCCCGCAAACGCTGACCCAACAACCATGTCGATCACAAACAGCGCAAATTCGATTCGATTATTCGAAGTCTCATTGAGCATTTCGTCAAAATGAAAGAATCTTCAATGAAAATAATTAAGAATGAGGATGAGTTTTATTTACAGAAAATTTTCCCTTAAAGTAGTTAACGAAACAATTTTGTGGATTTCCGCTCCAATGCGCCCCATCCGGAGCGGCACTCGACTGAATGAATCGTTCCCAGGACAATTATTCGGATAGCTTGGCTTACATTTAGAAATCGTTGCAGAATTGTTCTGTGTCAATCATCAATCATCAATGCATTCACTCACGCAGTCATGCAATTACAAGCATTCCAATTAAATACTGAATTCAATTGATTAAAATGGAAATTCGCTAATTATTGATATTTTCATCGGCGGCAGTGGGTTGGGCGTAGCAACGACTGTGGAGGGATGTGGCAAGCATAATGAAGGCCATTTGCAATCGCAGATGCGCACATCCCGCCAGGACAGCGTACACCCAATCTGTCCCAAAAGCTACCTCCGATTTTATTTTTCTTCAAAAAATGCCAATAACTCGGTTTTCGTTGTGTTTAAAATAAGCATTTAGCATAATTGGAAAATAAAAATAAAACAAATTTGAAATTCAAAATTCAAAATAAAAAAAAAAATGGAAAACGTACGAACGAACGAACGAACGAAAGTGAATCGAAAAATCTTCGGCGATTAGTCGAAGGGTGTTTCACGGAGACGGTGGACTCGATTATGGAAAACGGATATCGCCCATGTGACGCAGTTCATGCAAACTGTGCTGTGAATGGCTTCGCTGTGGTGGCTGCCGTGGATAGTACAAATTGTGTTGGGAGGAAGATCGGTTTGGGTTCGGTCGATAGATGCCCTCTGGTGGCGAATACTTCCGTCGAGGTCGATTCCGTTCGTCGCTCAATCGTCGCTTGTTGGTCTCGTCCGAGAATCGTCGTCGTTCGTCCATATAATATCGTTGATTGTACAGGCTGCTGTCATCGTAGTATCTCGGTGGTTCATCCACGACGTTCGAGGGTTTCGAGGTCTTCCGTCGATCACGTTCCCGATCGGACACATCTCCGCCATAGCCGCCACTAGTGCGTCGCTGTGGCACGTAAATGTCATCATAGTTGAAGTTTCGGGGTGTGGTTGTGGTCCAGACGCGTTCGGTGTCGCGACCATACAGATCAATTACCGGTTGGAATTGGCTTGGTCCATTGTTGTGAGCGGACCGGCGCCAGCCTTCTTCGTAACGTCTTCGTGTGTTCTCATCTTCGATAGCTTGACGACGCTGCGACTTGCTGCTGCTACTCTCACTGGAATCTTCACCGGATGTGCCAATGCCTTGGTCTTTCTCATCGATGCCATAGGCCTTGTAAGGGGCGCCTAGAAACGTTTTACTGCCAAATGGTCCAGCTAACGCCAGCTGCGGGTGTGGGATGCAGTACGGATGTGGACACGACAAATTCGGCGACATTTTCGAATGGTTGTGATGGAATGGGCCGTCACTGTCGTCACTGCCATCATCTTTATCGAAGCTCGAACAAGAATTTGGACCAAACAGCGATAGCAGCACTGGCAGCAGGAACAAACCGTGCATCGCTCCGAAGAAAATGACCAAAAAGATCATTTTGAAGAACACCAAAAATATGTAGCTTTGCGCAAGCACCAAAGCAATGCAGCCGAGGATCGTGCTGACAGATCCCTGGAAAATCGGCATGCCCAGCGAATAAAGAGCCTCTTCGACGCGTTTGTCCGGATTGCGATGCTTCGACGACATGTAAGTGTAGCAGATATGCGCCGTGAAATCGACCGAGAAGCCAATGCACATGATGAGATTGATCATTGAGATCGAATCAAGATTGACGTCCCACAGTGCCATGTAGCCGGCCACACCCAACTCAATTGACACAATGCTGAAAGCCACCCAAAGTGAGCACAAAATGTTCGGAATGAAGATGAAGGAGATCAGCATCATGATGAGCGCACCGATCACCATCGATTGGATGGACGTCGGACGCACCAGTTCGAATTGATCGAAAAACACAAAGTACGGATGGAAAACGGTCGCGTTGATGGGCGATTCTCGCACCAACTGTCGCAAATCCTTGACCATAACCTTCTCGTGATTGGTGTCGGTGATGTTGACCGCTTGGATGAGGAATCGCGATGCGACGATTTGTGTATGATCTGCGTTGAATTTCACGTCTAACGAGTATGGATTGCCGGGGAATAGCCAGTGCTGAAATGATAGATTTCGATGAGTTTTCGACTCGCCATGAGACCACCAGAGACCAAAGGTCAAAACTCACCTCTTTCAACGCGCTGATGAAATCGAGCTCATTGTCAATGGTGACGTTTAGGAAATCGTTATTCCGTTCGATGAACGACAGGAAAGAGCGCAGCCACGATTCCGTGTACAAGGATGAGGTCACGTAGGAGGTGTTTTCAAGGCGACTGGTCAGCTCCTCCATTTGACTCTGAACAATCGGATCAGAGTAGTTGAGCACCCCCGAAATGATGACTTGGATACGGTACGGGAATTCCCGGTAGTATTCGTCTTCCAAATCGAAGAACTTGACCGAGTACGAGTCCTCTTTGGACAGCTTTCGACGTTCGAGTCCTTCCTCGATTTGCGTCAGACCATAGCAGGCACCGGCCAGATACACCCCAAACACCAAAAGGACCAATGCCTTGATCCAGCCCTTGTTCAAATATTTCGCGATTGTGTTCTTGAAGAATGCCATCAGGCAATGCTCCTGATTGTCGATGGGATTGTCGGGGTCGGCGCGATCGATGCCACCAGTGTTGAAGGTGCGGATGAACCACGAGCGTTTTTCTGCAAAGAGAAATGAAGGTCAATTTGATTTCAATGATCGGTTCTTTAGTGTATGCTGATTTTAATCCCGTTAGACGAGCGCAACCGGAGCAACGCACGCGAATTGTGCTCCCGCCTGAATGAGCAATAAAGGCGACGAAACTCTCATTCTATTCGGCGTATCATCCAGCCAGCCCCGCAAATGATGCCTCAGTGGAGACAGCAAAAGCAAAGATGGCTGGCTTTCTTGTCATGCGACCAGCCGGTGCATGCAAAGAACCCGCTTATGAAAAATGCACCAACGCTTGACAAAGTACCGTCGAACCGGCTGAAATGGTCGTGCCGATTGCCATCAACAGCATAATTGTACAAGTGCTTTGCCGTTCATTGCATTTAGCCATTCAATTACATAACAGTACCGCGCGATAGCAGTGAATGAGATTTTCATTCTGCTGAACTGGTTCTGATCGGTTCGATGGGAGAATGGTTTCGTTGATTCCGAATTCTGGCATCCTTGAGCTTTGGCCAGTCAGCCACATTCGAGCGAATGTTCCGGAGTGTGTCTGTGTATATGTGTGTGTTTGTGTGTGTTTGTGTGTCTGTGAGTGTGTGAGTGTGTGTATGTGTGAGTGCCTGTGTGTGCCGGTGTGTCCTGCATTGTGGTTTCGCGATTCCACCCGCCAATCAGTCAATTGATTCAAATGAGCGCATTTGTCGTTCCATCACCGCGTTCGCATTCAGTATGACCGCTTCAAATGAAATCCGCTTAAACGAATTACTGGTGACAAAATTAGAAATAATGTAAATCGCTTGCGATTGCCCGAAAAGCGACCAACTGTATTCCCTAAACGTTCGCGCAGCCACAATTTCAGACCGAAACCAGTTAATCCAATTCGAATTAAGTGTGCCGGTGTGCTGGTGTGTGCGTTCGCTCGCAATAATGATATGATCATCAGCAAACATCTGAATTTCAATCGCACTGAATATTTGTCTGTGATTCAGGAAATATTCAATTGTCTTTGATTAACTTTGCTTTATGATACGGAATTAACATCTAATATCAAGCGAATGTGCGATGTGGCCCGTTGGACATATCGCCAAAGACGAAACACCAGGCCCGGCCCGGCCCGACGCAACATAAACACGCTGATGTGTTGACACAAAGCTTGCGATTTCGATTGTGCGATGACAACGTCACGGGGCAAAGTACAAGTGAGTTGGTATGTTGTTCGTCGAAGCCGTTGAAAATTCTGGAAAAAGCACACGGCAATGCGAGCCTTTCGTCATCGATGATTATTTTTGGGCATCTCTCAGACAATTGAGCTGATTGCGCGCGCGAAAATAAACTGATTGGTCAATTGTCAGAGGATGTTTTTTCTTGCGATTTGGCGAATCATTCGTGGGCTCAAAGATGCTTCGACGATTCGAAAGGCTCAACGGCAGCAACAATGAACTTGATGGGCATTGTCATTGAAATGCCCTTTCGAGTGTTTTCCACAGCAGCGAAAACATCGCGAATGTCATTCGCGTTCAGGTGACGCACCAATCTAATCCACGATGGCCACTTTTCCATTCAGCAATTCTCGCGTGCGTTCGACATCGCACTCGCTGATGCGAGAAGAAGCGAATGTGAAATTTGTGCTTGGTGCGCCACAAAACTATCACTCCAGTGCATTCGCTCGATGGCAAGAACAAAGAGGGCAAGGGGGAGGTGCTGTTGATGCGAAATCTCGAAAAACCTGAACTCCGTCAAAGAATAATAATTGCACGGTGCGGTCGGTCATTTCCAATGACAAACGAGAACTTTCGTTTTGTGTGTTTTCAACCTAATTTTTTCCAGTTCGCTCAGACAGCGGTCGCGCGACAACACAGAATATTGCTTTGACATTCGCGGTAAGGTGACCATCATCGTTCGTTCTGTGCACAAATGCACAACGTGTGATTGACAATGGCATTGTTTCGCTTGCGCTGACGGGGGGGACTTTCGTTTCTGCAAATAAAATCAAAGAGAAGTATGAAAAATGTGACTCACCTCGAATGGCAACCGAAAGTGGTTGAACTTTGGAGCCCCAAATGGAATGTAAATTCTTCTCTTCACAGTAACCGGATATGGCCATGCATGCAGCGAAGAAGGTGATGTGCCAGACGAATGTAAAACAGACGGCAAAACCGCTGTACATGCAGAAGATCTGCACGGAGGGAAAGTCGCTCAGGATGCCGATGAAGAAGGAGACGATGTTGGTCAGCGATGTGATGGTGATGGATACAGCCGCTTCGGACATCATCAAACCCATCCGTTCGGGCACATCCAATTTGACGGATGTGCGTCGCCAGGCGGCCAACATGACGAATGTGTCATCGATTCCAATGCCTATTCAAAACGAAATGAAAACAATTAATCAATTGGCATGTAGATCACGCGGGATTGCCCATTTGCAGTTCAGTGCTGAGTAATTTGT
>JANSTV010057403.1:0-12637 GCA_027564135.1 Lestremia cinerea | reverse complement strand
TCATGACTAAAGTTCAAAATGTCGATCATCAATCACATTGGAAAATCTGATTTTATTATTCACACGCGCTATGCGATCATGATGGCATCGTGGCGTATGCCTTTTCAAGTGATTGCTTTTCGTTGATGGGCCATTGAGCACACTCACTCAAACACGTATGCGTTGCATGGCAGACACATCTGTGGCCATTAACAAATATTGGAAAATTAAATTTGATAAATGACGATGGCACAGTGGCCATTCGTCTATTTTTCAAATCGAATCAATTATGTTAATCGGTCGTTTTTCATCGCTCACAACAAATTGAACGCAATAGAAAACATCGATTGATTGTGCAGCCGACAGTATGCGCAAATGGAGTTGCTCGTCGGCATTCAAATTGATATTGACGCGTGTGTGTTCGGCCATCGGACGATCGATCGGAGCGGCAATAATTTCATCGGCAATCGATCGGCACTTTTGCAATTGCATTCGCCCAGCTGGCAATGTGCCGTTTCCATACCTCATTTCCATAAGAATTGAATGATAAACTTTTCGCTTTGAATCAACTGGACAAACTTTCAAATGGGATTGGTTTTTCATTTGTTTTCACGCGATATTTTCCACAAATATTCTCAACAAAATGAAGAGCTTCGTTTGCTTTTGTTGTTGTCGCTTTTTCCGAAAGCCGAAAACATTCTGACAAATCACAAAACCTCTTGCACAGCAGCGGACACCAACAAGCGAAGGACTCAACTTCCAAGCACTTGACAATTGTTCGAGGGTATTGTTTGCCGGCATAAAGCTTGCACGCATCGCAAGCACATAATGGAAAGAAACTACAATTTCACTTTGTGTCAGTTTCTGAAATGAAATGAAAAGAAAGGCAAAAGCGAGGGATGAACGGAACGAAAATTTTATGAATCAAAGTTTAATTTTGTATCGAACAATAAGTGGTTTGGGACTTATGAGCAGAGACACCTGACCTTTGTCACACGACAAACCCCCATCAGCCGGAAATATGCCATTCGAAAGGCAGAATGTGCTTGACAACACAAATCACACAGTTCATTGTGGCGGCTTACGTCAGTTGCCAATACCAAAATCGGCGGCAATATTTAATCGCGTCGATGGAAATGCCATTTGATCAGCCCAATAGATTCATTTCATTTCATTTCAAATCGCTTAATTGAGAAACGGACTTACCAATTGAGGCTTTTCACCGGAATCGTTTTCGGCTGAAATTCTCTTGAAATTTCCGAGACTATCCACATGTATATCGAGTGTACGATTAACGGTCTTATCGTGTTCACCCTCTTCGAGAGGTTTATCATCGTTGCTTTCGCAAATTTTATCAATTTGTGGTGAATCCAATTCACTTTCCGCATGATTTCGATCGAACACTTTCTGTACGCGAATTACCAATTTATTTCCCATCGCTTGCTCGGAAGATTATCAATGTTCAGTCAAAGGATTTGTTGGTTTAGCAGTGTACGTCAGCGCAGTGTACACCCACAAACACGCAGACACATAGACCCGTTGCGAACACCAAAGCACTTAGCACGACTGTTTTTGATAGCCACCGTTTTGTTTATATCGAAATTCTCCTTGATTTTTCAAACCTGCTTTTATGGAAATGATGATGAAAACTTTGTTCAGAAAACTTCTATGCGATCACCAATGTATTCATATTTAGTTGATTATCTTCAGGGCTTTCTCATGTCGATGCAGCCAAAAAGCTGTTTCGATAAAATTAATCATTACTTGAAAGCATCGGCACGGGGCTAGAAAATTGCTTTTTACGTCGCGTTTTTGTTTATGATGGAGATGGAGGCCTCGAGCAAAACAGCAAACGGTTAATTGAAACGCGGGGAATTCGCAGAAAAATGAAAATGGTTTGAATACAATAAATTTCAGTGGCGTTTGACTGATTCTCAGGTGGATGGACTAATAGAATCTATGACGCATCGCTTTAATCGAATGCATTCGCAATGTTATTCCGTGAGAACTTGACGATGAAAATTCACTTTTGAATCAATTACATTCCAATTTAAATGTCATGATGTGATGACGTCAGAGGTCTGCCATTGGCTTTGGCCCGAATGAAGGCAGCAATCAATAAAAATCAATGGAATGAAATGCGACAATTTGAATTTGGTTCGATTTGGTTTGGCTCAACTTCGTTCCAGGCGGTGAAACGTGAAGCTCAATTGAGAAATACAGAATCGATCAAAAATCACACGAAATTGCCATTCATTTCCATAATAATTTTTTTTTTTGGGAGTTTGGTAGAATTTTACATCTCCGCTGCGCGTATTTCGAACGTAATTGTTCAGTCACACTCGACAGCTTAGTCGTATGAATCGGATTTAGAGATAAGATAAGTGCTCAAAATGAAATCAATATGGCTTTTAGCGGATTGGAAAAGCTAATAAATTTGAAAATGATGACGTTGAGAAACGAATACGATTGACGACGACGATACAATTTCGAAATCGATGGAGTTATGCCAAAAAGTCAATTACGGCGGATTTCCATGGATTTGCCGAAACACGCTCTTTGACGAATGAGAGAAAAATACAACATCAAAATTCAATTTCACAAAATAATTCAATTAATTTTTCACACCTTCACTTCGGAATGGATTTGGAAAAACTGAAAGTGGACATCGCGTTTTTCGCTTAGAATGTGCTTTATTTTCTCGGCAAATGAAAGAAAAAACCAAAACCCAAAAACAACACTGAACGAAAATCCGAAACGAGCCCACGGTGAAACTGGACTAATGTTTAATCATGCCAATGATAAACTGACAAATGGACAAATTGAAATTGTAGCCCCGAAAGTGAAACATTGCGATGTGATATAAATTAGACGGTTATGTTTGTAGTTAGTCATTTCGACGCAAGTGGGTATCCTTTTTCGATAAAGATTTAATTGTATTTTTGTTTGTTCAATACGCACAGCGGTAAGCACATTCGTCAATTTATAATCAGCGCATTTATTGTACCTAGCTGTCTTCGCCAGTGTGATCGTCGTCGTCTTGAAATAGTAAAAGCACCATCATCCACATGAACATCAACAGCACCAACTAGGCGTCATCAATCATCATGGAATCGTCCAAAAGACGAACTAATGCTACTTGCCATATAGCCATTTGTCGATTACATTGTTTATAGAACTGACGGCTATCTGTTTGTGATGTGACGGAATTTATCGATTTCTCGATACATTTTTATACATCCCAGGCTCGTGTTTACTTGCGATCGATATTCCATCCGTTTGATGAGCATATGAGTGCGTGACAGAGTTACGATAGACCTTCGATAGATTGCATTGACAGTGAATCCATTGTGTACACACAACGACCGACTCCATCGAAACGTAAAGTCAAGTTAATCAACAAAACAGACACATCGTCAGCAATGGCGAAAGAAAACATGTCATTTTCTTTTGTTTTTCCAGCAAATGCTTTTAGTTTTGATAAGCTGAGGCCATTTATTAATTATTTGAAGGCGAAACGACTTGGTTTTGCTCTCGTTTTTATACATTCAAGAAGAATCACTCAAGTGCGGAAGCAGTGTCCGAAGTCTGGACCGAGACCAAAGGCAGAGATGAGCATGATTATGATGGAGGTAATTAAATTCGTTAATTGAGAAATGGTTCCATTGACGCTGATGGAATAACATTGCCAGATATCATAGCAACTGGGCGTATGAATAAGTAAAGAGATTATCTTGCATAGAACCGGCCAAAGCACATTCAAACACGTAATGAGCTCTGCGAAATTTCATTTAATCGCATCGATTCCAAATTCTCATCAAGATACGGTCGAGCGTATATAAAGTACCAACACATCAGATGTGTCATGACGGGGCTACCTCTAATTAGCTCTTTCCAATCGCCATTTGCTTGTCCGTGCGATATCGCTTCAGTCGATTTCAATAGTAATTCATGCGATGCGATCCATGGTAGGCGACATTTACATTTCTTATGTTTCATAGGTAACGGTCATCGCCAAAACGACCCTTTTCAAAAGTAAACTTTCTGAATTCTACGTCACCCTACGTCGCTCTCTCCTCGTAGCGATTTGCATCGGGTTTCAGAATGAAGTTGAAATGAACGAAAGCACCCGGAACGAAATCGATACCGAAAGAAGCGAAAGGAGGCAGCAGGAGGAAAGCGAGAAAAACATACATATATCGCATTTTCCATCATCGAAAAATATTCATACCGACATTTGGTATTTTTTTGCGTGAGCGATACATTGATTGATTCATCACAAAGACACAGAGCCCGATACACATCAATAACAGCGATTTCATGATAAACGATGTAGATTTGCATTGGAAACATTCGTTCCGCGCCCCTCAAGTGGTAAAAAACACGGTTGCAAATGAATATCGAAGCAGAGAATGATTTCCCATGTACAGTTGAGTTAAGACGATTCCATTGACGTCGCTCCATCCAGGCCAACAATAAACCAATCGAATCAAAATCCGACCATTCGGCCATTCATAAATATTACATCGATTATCGAAAACGATACTCGAAATGTACAGGCTACGCAAATCTCAATGTAATCGGTTGGTAGCATTGCAAAAACAAAATAAAGCAACTCAATGACAACGAGTGAAAGAGAGCAATGAGTCGGTGGTTGTCAGTGAATCGTGTAATTTGTGTGGGACGAATAGAGATGAATGGGGAATACACGGTGCGAAAAAGACCGTCGACAATGACGCTGCTGAAGAGGGAGAGAACACAATCGACGACGAAACAAAAACAAAAACGACGAGAATGAACCAACGAAATAAAAAAAAATGTAAAAAATAACAAAAACTCGTATACCAACACAGCAAACACTAGCTCCAATAAGCAAACACTCTTATTGGGCTTGGGCTATTGGACAGGGGCATTTCTGAATATAAAAACTGAGATTGTTCCCATGGTGGAGAATGCATGCAACTTACCCGTTCTAATTTTTGAAAATACTGTCGTAAGAATGATATTGGATTTTCCGGACGAATAACACATAATTGCACAATGCAATCTTTTAAGACACGTTGTATGCTATGCGTTTGAATATAGTTTTCACATTCGCGAAGACTCTGTTCTTCTTCAAATGTCGACGCCATATTCATGATTGGAGGTTGTTTTGATGAATTTGTTCTGCTGCCTGATGATCTCTTGATGGCTTGCTATTCTTCTGTGCTCGCTTCTCGAATCTGATTCACCAATTCGACTGTTCGTTGTTGCTCCCTCTATCGAAATGGTCTTCCTTGTTGTTGTGATGGTCGTGCTGGATATTCGAATACGAATATCAGCTGGTTTTCTATTACGCTTCGAGTGGGATTCAACTTAGATTCGTTTCCAATTCCAAATCGGTCGAGTTTCCACAACGGTGTTGAATATATTTATATGTATTTCTTCGAATTTTTATTGAACGGTGTGTTGCTGTTGTTTTTGTCTGTTGTTGGTCTTTAGTACACAAGAATCTACTCTGAAATTTTGGTTTTAGCCTTTTTGTTTTGTATGTGTGTGTGTTTGTTTTTTGCTTTTCGCTTGATTTTATTTTGTCAAAACGGAGATATAATTGTTACAACTAATTCGATTTTCACTAACTACAAATTTGTTTTGTTTTTATTAAAAACTGTATTCACACTACATCACTTGAAAACAGACTTTTTGGTTGGTAGAAAATGGTAAAAACTTTCTCTATGTAAAAAGGTAATTGCCGTCAATGAGAAAACGTCACAATCACTCAAAAAATGTTATATTGTTCAATCTGTCAATTTTTTTGGAATAATAAACCAACAGCGACTTCTGGTGGAGAAGTCGAAAACTATTTCATTTTCAGTTCAGTTAAAACCGTTCTGGTCTTGTTCAGCGTTTCGTTTCGAGGATCGTTTTCATTTCCAGAATCTTTTATGAAATTGGCTTTCGCTTCTCGAATGACCAGCCTTTGCATTCAACGGAACGATTCCATCAATTTGAGTTAGGAAAAACAGCATCCAATCAATGAAAAGATGAAAGCAATCGCTCTTCGTTTGACACGGTAGTATTGCCATAAGAGAACCCCATTCAAAATAAGAACGAATATCCGTTCAAGGTCTCGAAGTGTTTGCCAAAATTTCCATTTGGATTCATGAGTGACCTTTTCATGGAGATGCATCGAATGCATAATTTCAAATCGGAAAATCATTATCAGCTGCTTGATTTCTTGATTTATTTTATTTCAAAACGATTTTTTATTAAATGTTTTTTAATTAAATGTAAAGCATAAATAATGAAAATGATGAATACGATAACATAAATTAAAGCTACAATAAAACATAAAACAAATAAATTAATAAACACAAACATATTGAATAACGGAATGGAAACATTGTTCCAAGAGTGTAAATCAATTAAATTAACTATTTAAATATCATATTTATATCACACTACTCATTCTAATGCTTTCCACAAATGGGTTACTCTGAATGGCTAAGAGACAATTATAAAATGTACACAACAAAACAATATCCAACCAACAGTACGATAATATCAAATTAGACAACGAGCAAAATATTAAATCATTCAAATTCAATCAGTTGAAACGAAACGATCATCGTCGAAATTCAGTAACATTGGCTTCGTGGTGACATTTCGTTTGGCAACATTTAAAGAATTAGAATTTCTATAAATTTTTTCTTTGAATTGTTTTTGTTTTCTTCCAAAAAGCACTAAGAGATTGTTGGTTCTCTGTCGTAATGACTAGTTTTTCACATTTTCTTTTTTTTTTTTTCGAAGTTTTCATAAAATTTTATCATTCCTACGATTAAATGTTGGTCCAATTCATCGAAAATTGCTTATCAAATTTAATGGAGACCTTTTCCGGTATCCACTTGGGGGCTCCACAAGGCTATGGGTCGGGTGGGGAAAGCGTCAATTATAACAATAAACACCAGAGGACTTGCGTTAATTATCACTGGGTGTGTGTTTGTGTCTAGAGGTGGGGTTTACGGGGCTGGCAAGAGGGATTCGTCCATCGCAGGACAAATCAACATCAGTTTTTGTCATCAACATTGTATAGTTTTGGCAATTCAGATTCCAGTCTTAGTAGTTGTACATAAGTGATGAGTTTCCATTGATTTGTTTGCAGTTCATCCGCGACAAATGTCGAATAATACGAGACAAGTTCTTGTGATCCATCCTGATCCAAATCGGCAATCAGCAGGGAATTTTCTTGGTAGTTCAAATCCGGTTGGCAACCCATCTCGTCGGTGCTGACATTCCGGCAGAATTGTATGATGTTGCTTTGGCTGGTGTTCTCGATACGGATATCCGTTGAATTGAAAACAATGAGCACCACTGTTTCTTTGATCAATCGAATTTGAGATGATATTTGGCTGACATTTAAAGTGCTGCGGCGACTGCGTAGTTTCCCATCACCGTAACTGAAGTTCGGAATGCTGGGAAAGGTCCAAGATCGCTTCTGCTGTAAGGAATCGGCAAACTTGTTGAATTCGCGTTGGTTGTCAACCGTGGAAGCTTCACGTTTAAAGCGTTTCAGTATTTTCTCATAACTCGTCGCATTGGCACTCCATTCCCAGAATTTGATAACGAACCCATGAACGGATGCCTTCGATGTGACACCAGTGTTGTTGAATGACAGCCGTGCTGGAACCATGCCGTACATTCGGGAACCGTTGAAATTCCGGATGAGCGACGTTTTGCCATTCTTCTCTTCGAGCAATGTCACCGTCACATTGCATGCATCCGGACATTTACCATTATTTTCCACAATCAGTTGTTTGCCACTCACCGAATAGATATTTCGTTGACTGATGGTGTCCTTGCGTTGACCATAGAATTTGTGCTGTATCATTTCCGGTTCGTTTTTCACCCATTTCAAATTTATCGAACGATTCGTTATTAAATTGTACAACTCTGGGAGAGTCTTCAGTATCTGCACTTCGGTATCATTATTGACACAATTGAAACTGATCTTGAAGTTCTTGTCGAGTTGAAATTTGTGAATGTAAGCGCAGTGTGGCAGAATGTAACTGTGGCCCAATGGTCGGCCACTTGCACCGGAAATGATGACCAATTGATTGTACGGCTGCTTGGCTCCACTGTTGGAAGCGATGAGTAGTTCACTGACGGTGTCTTGGTCTAAATCGGGGAGAATCAGTGGGAAACTCAAGTGTTCGGGACGTTTCATGGAGTTGTTTTCAGTGTGCCAGATCCACTGGCCTGTTATCGGATTGATACAGGAGATTTCACCAAATTCGTCGACAATCAAGCAATCAGGCTCGCCATTTCGGTCGGCATCCAACAGAGTGCAGTCAGTTATGCTTGGCTCGTTGACCATTTCATCGTACCAGCCAACTTGACCGTTGCTGCCCATCAACGAAATGATTCCATTCCGTTTGGCTTGTGCACTATTGTTGGACATTTCCTCGATAAGATTACTGCCGCGATACATGAATACGAGATTCTTGCTGCGACCTCGCAGTCCATGTACAACATTAATTGCGCCTTTCAGTTCAATTTTCTCGTAGTTCCGCACCCAGTTAGTAGTGTGAATGCGTTCTGTTTTGGAAGGGCAAGTTTCACTGTCTGAGCAAGGAACCACCCACACGAACAGCACCACTGTCAATACGCAGATGAACAGCGACACGATGAAACAGAGCTTCCTTAAACCGCTCATCGGTTGGTCTTTCTTTACACTCGTGTTGAGGATGGCTACGTTGTCTGCATCGGTAGTCGGATGGAAGCGTGGCGGGAGATAAGTTTTGTCCTCGCCGTCACTGCACGTGGAAAATCGATTATCACAAAAGTTGACAATGGCTGGATCGGTGCTGTGCTGTTGCATCGACATGTCGTGATGTGAATTGGTGTAGAGTCGTCCATTGGAGTTGCGATGATTGCTCAACGAATGGTGATTGTGGTTGATGATCCATTCGGAACCGGAGCGTAGATGATGCAATTCCTCTTCACTGTCCGAATCGCTCATATTCTGCGGTATCGGAGTGTACATGCTTTGGGGCAAATCCCCGTTCGGCATTTTGCTGCTGAGCTCTTTCTGTGTGTGTTTGAGTGTGTCAAAGGACGATTATCGATTAATCTTTAACCATATTTCTCATTATCCACCAAACACTTGGAAAACAATTCTAATTTCCAAACTGACTCACCTTTGACGCGTTAATTTCTTGACTTTATTTCACAATTCGGGCGAACATACGTGATTGGCATGCCTTGATTGTTGATAGTTTCAAAAGTGACGTATAAAAAAATAAAGCGAAATGCTGCAGTTCATGAAACAAAACACTAGAATGCAACTCAGGTAAACAGTGATAAAATGTCAAAAGTTTTCACCAGTCGCATGCGCTTGCAATCCAATCATCAAATCAGAAGTCAACGATTGAGCTACATTGGTTTGAGTAGGGAATCACACAGATGTCGCTGATCGTCAAATTTGCTCAACTTCAATTCAAACACTGACATTTGGCGTGAATCAGTTCGAGAGACGCGCGTAAAAACAAAAAACCAAATCACATCTTTCGATGAGATGCAAAATTGACTATCTTCGATGAATCGATCGCAATCGTGGAATTCGTTGCAAAATACATTCCGAGGGTCCTGTGCGCCGGCACAGAAACGGAGAACCATCAAAGATAAACGGTCTCCGGTATTGAGGAAGAGCAATCCCTTGAACATTTCTATTACGAAGCATTCCAGGGGGAGAGGTGGTTCCGTTCTTGTACAGAACAGTGTCGAAGAAACTGGCGATGAAAATCAAATAGGCCAACCGTTGAAGAAGAAACAACAGCCGGCAACTCGGAAACCACTTCAAGAGAATGATTCCGATAGTGATGTGATTTACAATCCAAATTATGACGATATGGTTTGCACTGATTGGAATAATATTGCTCAGAAACGAGCGAAAACTGTGCGACTGGTACTTTCGCCAAACAAAGAAGAAGCTAAGACTAAATTCACGGGAGTAAAAGCCAGTCGAAGCAATTCTCAAACTTTCGAAAGGTCATTCAACTCATCAATATGCGATCAAAAGTGTCTGGAAGAGACAATTGTTGACTCCGATGATGATGTCGATGAAGCGGCGAAAAAGTCGCACAGCCAATGTTCATCAAAAGAAGTGTTTATCGACACTCAGAGCTCTTCAACGTCAATCAAATGGAATGTCGCAGAGTTACCAACATCAGTTTCAGTAAATTTGCAATCTCCAACACGGAAACGATGCAAGAAAGGTGGACTAGTTGAGCAGCTACGACAGGTTGTTAATCGAAGCAAGTCGGACCTTTCATTTTGGATGAACGAACGGAAGTCCGAGTTGAGGCCACCTGGCGAATGGGTTCGAGTACTGAAATGTGAAATATCCTACGGACGCATTCTGCTTCATTGCGAGACAGTCGATGGTGGTGAGAAGGTCATCTGCTTGGATCCTAGCTATCGGAAACTCAATCAGCTGGAAGTAGGAAAAATGATTGAAATCGAGTTCGGCTCGAACTTTGACTATCCAATCGATGGAGGATGTCACGTGTATCCCGGAGCATTTAAAATTCTTTGCTGAATTTCATGGAGTGCAATTCTACCGTCGCCTTGTTTGAACCAACTGAGAGTCGTTTTGAAACAGACATTCTCATATTTTATCTCAAATGTTACCAATTTTAGA
The DNA here is from genome assembly GCA_027564135.1 of Lestremia cinerea. NCBI lineage: Eukaryota > Metazoa > Arthropoda > Insecta > Diptera > Cecidomyiidae > Lestremia > Lestremia cinerea. The sequence continues at coordinate 1,980 of JANSTV010057403.1, read as the reverse complement.
GTTAATTAATAAAACGGGTTGTTATTTTTGTTCGAAAAAATGATTTTTCCGTGTTTTATTTAGACACATGTTGAAATGTTCATTCTTTTACAGTACAAAAAGGTGTTTGGTTGTTTTTCAAGTCAATGCCTTAGAAGTAATCTTTTCATTTTTCAAGGTAATGCTCTATTGTTTGATAATAATTGATGGCAAGGCCTATTTTGGAGAATTCATTAGGGCGAATTCATATGAATTCCCACGAATTCTGGTAAGTTCTCATAAATTCCTCTCAAATTTGACAAAGTTCAAACACAAAATTCTCTAAAATAGGCTCCAATTGATGTGAATGTGTTTTGTATTTTTGTTTTAGTGTGTTTTTAGTTGTTTTTTTTTTGTAAGAGCTTTTCGATGGAGGAGAGCTGGACTTGGGAGGCAGGACGCAGAAGTCGGGGTGGATAAAGGACTAGTGTTTGTTTCGCTTAAAATTAATTCAAAAAACACTTCAATTAATTCAAAATACACTTTTTTTCGTCAAATATAATTCAATTGCATAAGAAAATATCTCATTCACATCTTTCATAATTCATAGTTTTGTTGTTGTTGTTGTTGTTGTTGTTGTTATTCGTTCTGGCATATTCCATCCCCGACTTCCTCTTCTATTCATTTTGTTTTTATTCTCTTTAAAATATCTCCTTAAGTATTAGTAAACCCTTGTGGTTTGAATGCCTTCTCATGTATCATTTTGTAGCATTTTTTAATTTTTTTTTTTATTTTTTTTTTTAAATGGATGGAAGCAATTCAATGAGCAAGTGTCAATTTTGTTGATGTTATTCTTGGAAACGAAAATTTATTTGAATTTTTTTTCTCGCAAAATATGAAAACAAAAATTGAAAATAGAAATTGATGGATTTCGATTTGTATTGGTTTGATTTTATTCAGCCAGAGTATTGTCCTGTCTGTGTCACAGAGTGATGTGAAGCAGGAACGGCACCAATGAAATCGTCATTTTTTCAATTAATTTGTTCAATTATTTTCAGAACTGTGCTTGACTCACGACGCAATACAGGGATGATTGATTGATCATTCATTCATTTTTATGTCACTTTCCAGCTCTAGTTCTAGTTGTCTATAAATTGCACGTGTCTGACCTGAGAGTAGTGTACAAGATTTGCGCTTAATTTTAAACATACCTAAGATTCGTTGATCGAAAAATAAACTATAAATTGAAATGACTCAAATCTGATTTGAATGAAATGTGTCCCATTTTTCCTTATTGATACTTTCTCTCTCTTTCTTTCTCTCTCTCTCTTTCTTCATTTACGGAATTTCGTTTTTCTTCTTTTTGTTGTTATTGTTATTCAATGTGCATTTCGATGACTAGATGAATTATATAATTATTAAAAATAAACTCTGACAATAAATAAATTATGTTAATTAAGAAGAAAACCAAAACTAAAACAAAAATAAACATGAAATGCAATCAAACTTAGAAATATGGTCACAAACGACTTAACCGACAAAATATTTTGCCTTTAAAAAATGAATCTTAGAAGTAATTTCGATATAAGTTCAAAAATAAATATGTAATAATCGCTTGTATTTGTTTGTTTTTGGGTAAGATTTTGTTCTATTGGTAGAATATTCATTTAGCGTTAGGTTATAATCCCATACACGAGAAAATATACAAACATTCAAAACAACAGATACACATTATTCATATAAATAAATATTGAGGAAGGACACGGGGGACTCGCAAATGAGCATGGGAGACTGGGGTTAGAGGGCGATGAACTCGGATTGGGATCGCTCTAGTTTTCTTGGTATGAAACGATCTCAAAGGAACGGTCGTGGGGGGAAAAGGTATAGCACATAGACATATAAAATTTTGCTTAATTTTAATTTACAGTTATGCAGTAGTTTCTTGCAGTTCATAGTTTATATCTTTCCTTTCTTTCTCTTTCTCTCTCTCTCTCTCTCTCTCTCTCTCTCTCTCTCTCTCTC
>JANSTV010057392.1:0-12637 GCA_027564135.1 Lestremia cinerea | reverse complement strand
AACTTTGTCCACAGCAAGTTTATAAATTTTTGTAAAGGAATTAATGAAAAAGTTTATCTGCTCGTCCAAAACGAACCGAACTGAAAACGAGGAAGAATAAGAGCAGCAAGCGCGAAAAAACCGATTGCATGAACGAAGACCATGGAAAAAAAGTTCGTCGACAATTTCTTATATAATTCCAATTACTTTTTGTTTTCGTCTTTCGGGAAAATGACAAAAACGTTGGAAGAAGAAGGCGAAGAAGAAGAAGAAGAAGAAGAAATCGCATACAAAGTTTGGATAAAAGTTATTCGCCTTTAATTGCTTCAAATGAGTTCGTCTCGATGGAAAAACAACCGGCAGCTGAATGCAGGGAACTAGCGGCACCGATAAAATATGCCAAAACCATTTATATTTATTGACAAATAATTATAAAATGGATGGATATTAACCAATTAATTGTCAACTGGATTGAAGTTGATAGCTGGGACTCGGCCATTAAACGCACTCTTGCCGTTGTCGAAGACGTTTAATGACGTCATTTCAAGATGCTCAAAGTTCATTTTCTGGTGTTAATGATTGTAAAATTGCAATCTGCTGGAAGAGTATTTTTAATCGAGGACAAACACCCGATTCCCATCGACATGCACAGCAAACAGCAACGCCAACGTCATCGCCATGCATTCATCTGACATTTCGCCTTAACGTTGAGCCTTGAAGACGTACCAAGTTGAAAATTAATATTCATCAATGTTCAATTTCCATCAAAATAGTAAATGTATTATTCTGATGTGCATTCGATGCGCTACAACATTCAAAACAGCACAGTCTGAGTCTGTTAAATGAAAAAAAAAAAAACGTAATCAAATCATATTCTGAATGGAATTCGATGGTATGGTATGTACGGCTGCATCACCGCTGCCACCGTATCGACCGTTGATTCGAATCAAATACTCAACGATGCGACCCTCCTCCACTCAACCCACCTCGCACCCAAGCAATTTAATGTTCACACAACTTGCTCATCATCGCAAGTCTATTTCAGTTACTTCACAGCTTCGAAGCAGCCACTCACACGCACGCACGTACACACAGCCATCCACATATCTTTGCATTGCACCGAGACGACACGAATTTTCAATGAAACAGTAACCAGTCGGTAACCAGACAACATTCGCCTCCACCAATTGTACTGATGGCAGCACAAAGATTCGAATTACTACGATTATGTACTCAACTGACGTTGTAATAATACTGAAACAAACTGGAGCAACTTTATTTGTATGTTTGCTGGCAAACTACAATTCGGGGGCATATATTAGTTGTGTCATCGTTTTCATTGTCGTCGTTTCTGTATTGTTGGGAGCATTTTCGTTTCAACAATAAATATGGCTGGAGATACTATTTCACTCGGCTGCTCCCGCACTTCCCGCCCTCCTCGGCCACCCCTACTCCCCCCTCGAAGTCAGGCAGCTTTCATCCATCCGGAATAGCAACGCGAGAGCATACCTTGTCGCATAACCCATTCTCTGGCATTCCATCACCCGCACGATACACATAACCCCATGTAAAAGATGATGTCTACTTCTTCAACTTATGTTATGTCGACATGTTACTCGCTCGCTCGCTATAGCTTCCAACATACTTCCGCTCGAAACATTGTTGTCATTTGCCCTTAGGAAATTATCAAAAGTTTGTTATTTATATTTTCGACGGTGGATGATAGTTTTGCGAATGTGCTGGTGCGTCTGATGCGCCAGTGTGTTGGTGGGTGTCGGAGTGCAGAGGGAGAGCGAGCGAGTCACAAAGGTGCTGCAGCCCACTATCGTGCGATACATTACGGACATTTTCGATTTGTCAACGAGGAAAATCTACCGAAAACTTTGATATTATTTTGCCTGGACGATTTTAAATGTTGATTATCATATTAAACTATTTCACATGTTGTGGCTTTGTTTAGCCATATTGGATAATATCATATTCACGTATTGGAATTTCTAATGGAATTTCCAATGTGAAAATATTTGATTAGATTTCGTTATTGATCCGAATAAATTTTCGAGATGATTGTTAGTTTGATGGTTTTTCGGTCGATCGTTTTGCAATCGAGACGAATATTGACCCAATCAATGATTCATCCCTTGCGGCAAATAGCGCTGATGAACAAAACCATCAAGGCGAAATGTGGAGAACCGAAGCGGGAAAGAAGGAATTTTCCAATCACTTTGAAGCCCCGGCATCGTTATCGCATCGGAATATACAAGTTCCGTTATCGACCGGCACACAATTCACTCCACCTGTCTGCCCATATTCGCACAGAGCCCTTGCGCCAATGGCCATCGTCCGCATTGTTCGGCTCTGTGTGAGGCACCAATTTTTCTTTATTGTTTAAAATGGAAGTATCGTATAAATTTGTTTTTTCTTCTCTCTCTTCCTTCTTGCGTCTTTCGCGTCCATCGCGCTCTCGCATCTCGCTCATTCGCATTCGAAGCGGCATCGTGACAGTCATCTCTATTTGACCAATAGCACTTGACTCGAGCGAGAATTAATCGAAAAGGTATTAAACCAAACAATACATTAAAAATGGGGCGATATTCTGGGGCTATAATATATCTTTATTTATTAGACCGTGTAAAAGAATAACCGTTGACGATTGTGTTAACGATGACGAAGATGAAAGCGTCGGGAATGGTACATGGGCACCGATGACGATGGATAATGTACATTGAAGAATGGGCACAAAAAAAAAATGGAATAAAGTACCAAACAAACACGAGAGAGACCAATGGCAATGTGGGACAGGCGGTGGGATGAAGCTGCGAGCGAGATGGAGAATGTTCGGGAGCGAGAGAGAACACGATGCGGAGCCGGCGAATGGTGGAAAATGAAGAGAAAATACTTTTTCTTTTCTTTTTTTCCTTCGTTTTAACTTCCATCCGCCGGTACTTGCCGGCACGGCTACTGTTTGGACCGACTGTATTTGCAGCAACTTACTTGATGGCCGTGTGGCAAAGTTTCCTGGAACTTTGATTACTTCCTATATTATTTATACTTCTTGTGCTCGGTCCGTTTTGTGTTTTATAAAATTTACTCGGGAATATTTCGTTTGCGCGCCAATGTGCCACAGCGAGTGTGTGTGTGTGTGTGTGTGAAGGACGGTGTTGAACATGCCTCGGTTATGTTGAAGCATCGTCCCCACATTCATTTAAATTATGATTGTTTGTTGTTGTGCTGTGCGGGGCCAATCATCGAGCAAGGGAAATTATTTGTTGTTGTTGTGTTCGTTGTCTTTCGGGGAGGGAGCCGGAGGTGGGGGAGAGAGGTTCGTATTTTTCGAAATCAAATCATTTTTTAATTAAGTTTTAATTCAAATGAACGAAAGTTGAATCCGAAACTGGTGACGGAGGATGGGCGACGAATGAAGAATATCGATCGCATATCACGGCTCATACAGTGGAAAATGTGTTTTGTTATTCTGCTGTCTGTTTGTTGTTTGGTCATGAACAAAGTTTGTAATTTAATTAAAAAAAAAATCCGGCGCGGATGGGAGGCCATTCGAATTTAATTCTTCGAAACGAATTATTCAGATATTTCGGGTGTTTGGCGCCCGCTACTGTCCCGGATGACATGCGAACCGTTGATTTTGCAGCAGTGAGCGAAAACTCATTAAAATATTTATCCGGAAGAAGGTCATTGAATATCACTTTGATTGTTTGACGCAGCCGACGACGAGCTCACCTCCACCGGCAGCTTGTATGAGCGCAAATCCGAACACAAAAATGAAATGCACAAAGAATGAGACGCCAACAGAAAGGAAGGGGAAAGGGAATTGTCGTTTTTTTTTCTAGTTTTTTTCTTTCGTTTTTTTTTTCTCTCGAAACAACCAAGTTTTAAAGACAGTCAACAACAAACTCTGATCGAAATACAAAACAAAACTAAAGTTTTAATAATAAACTGCTGTTTCGACGGAACGAAAAGTTTTTCGTAAAAACAAAAAGCGAGGAAAACAAAAAGAGAAAAGTCCACACACACACACACACACATTCGTTCAAACGCCTCAGCATACGAATGTGATGAAAGCGAATTCAGGAAGAAAGCAACGACAGGAACGGAGAAACGAGGACGAGCGAAAACACCAACGAGAAAAAATATGCAAGCATTTATTCATGTTGAACTGTACGAATACACATTAATGTGTCTCCGCGAGATTTGCAAGGAAGCGCGGCATCGGAACTTGGCGGATAAGTTTTGGCTCTGTGGAGTGGTCTCCGAATTAGGGTGTTTCGTGCTCCGCCACACATTTGCAATCTCGCCACGTCAGAAATCGAACCAGAGTCATGCACAAGCAAACACACACACACACACACACACACACACACACACACCGGAAAAGAGAAAGAAAAACGAAATGCCATAGTTTGGCAAAGTACAAAAAGTTCGTACAAATTTTTTCCCTTCGTCTCCTCTTCCCGACCGATTGTTTCGTTCGATGTCGTTCTTTTCGTTCATCGTCATAGATGCGGCGAATTAAGTTTTAATTAAATGTTATTGAGTTTTCGAAAAATTATGTGCACTGAGGAAACACACTGCACACAATCGAATGGTTAGAGAGACGCGAAATGTCTGAGAACACGCGCCCACCGCACAACGAGCCCAGCCAGTGGGAGGAATGGGGTTCATGGGCGGGAAGCCAAGGTTGAGTTGGAAGGCGACGGCGAAAGTTTCGATTTGGAGAAAACTTTTAGTTTTATAAATGATAAATAGTTGTATTTTTTCCTCTTCATGCTCTTTGCTTGTTGTTGCTTTTCCGTTGTTCCTGGTGTTGTTGTTGTCGCTATTTCTGTATCTTTGGCTGAAGTGAACAGTTTTTGCGCTCAACTTTGAAATAAAAAGTTTCGTTCGCTTTTGTTGTTATTTTGATAGAGAATTTATGTTTATGTTTTTGGTTTATTATGAAATGACGGACCGAGAACAAAAGGAAGAAACGAAAAAGAATGAAAATATCGACTGCAATCAACACACATACTGACAATCGTCATGGGAGTCCCCAAACAATGCCGGGCAAATGAGTGTGGGCTGGTTCATTGACAGTGTTGCAGGAGATGTGAGGGTGAAGTGAGGGGAAGGGGGGGAGTAAGAGGGGCTGGGGAAAGAACAATAAATAGATGCCTTCATTAGGATTGCCCACTTGGTCTCGCTCCCGTTCGTCGTCACATCGTCCAGCGACACAACAGACAACCATGTTCACCCAGTTCACTCGCTTTCAGACGGTGGCTATCAAGCATTAAACTCATTTATTTCAACTGTGGCCATCCTCATTTCGTGTTGTTTGAACGTCTTCGAGATGAAATCACGAACAATTGATTCATGTAGAACATGCTCGATGCACACACACACACTGTCGACCTCACACCGCCCACTCACTCACGCCAAACTTACTTGGACTACTGGTCGCTCACGAAGGTCTTTCGCCCATGTTCTTTCCAACAAACTTTACCATTATTTTGTTTGACTTGCACCGAACTCGAAATGAAGACAATGCAAACAGAAAATCTTCGACTTGGACTGATTTCAATTTGAGAATCAACTATCAACTATTTTCATTATCGAAAACTAAGACAATGAAATAATATCGAAATTTCATTCAACTGAAAGTGATTATTGGCCGTGGCTTGGCCGTGCAAAAGGTTTCATTTAGCGTTTTTCCGATTCAACTAATTTCATTACATGCAAATTCTCAATCCTCGATGCTGCTTCGTTCGATGGGGGGTGTGAGTACTGTGGGAGTTGGCTGGGGTGGATGGGGAAGGGGCGAGGAAATTTTCATTTTGCTCGCAAATATGATTGAGTTCATTATCCCTCGGCAAACCGCTAAAGCCGCAAATGGATAAGAATTTCATTATTTTATTTTCTTTCAAACTTGTTTCGCAATCAGTTGAACTCTCATTAAAAGCGATTTAATCAGCAACATTTCAAACTCGAAGCAAACACCGAGCGGGAAGGCAGCAACCAGCTCCCGAAAATGACCAACTCATCGCAATTCACCATCAGAATAAGTTTCATCCCCAATGCCTTTCGATAATTCAATTTCAATCGTCCGATTCCGTCTGATGGTCGCTTCAAAATTTGCATAATAAAGTCGATCGAAATCGTCTGATGGATGCTCTCACAATGAATGGCTGGTTGTTGGTTCGGAAAGCGGAAAATTGAATAAAATAACATTTTGAATGCAAAACCCAAGCAATAAACGAAGAGTTCAAGTTGAATTTTCCGTTGACCATGATTGGGATTCGGATTCGAACAAAGCATGAAACGAAAGCGATCCTCAAAAATCGAAAATGAAGAACCCCTGCCCATGCCCCATCCCACTCACGAACCAACCGACCGTCGACCGAAGAAAAGCCAAATCATCTTTCGATGTTGAAGTGGCGGCGACCGTGCTGGTTGGTCGGGGCTTCATGTCTGTGCATGTATGTGCGTTTGGGAGAATGTTTGAAAACAATAAAACACCAGAAACTTTGTCGGAGAATCTCATCCCGTCAAAGAGATCTCGTTCGCAAAACCCCCGTAAGTAAAACATACAAACTTTCGATATAAACTGCTTTTGCTTTATAAATCAATTAAGTTAACTACATGTCAAGGATAAAATGGAGTGCTAAATGAGTAATATCGTTATAGTTTCGTTATTACTCTTCATCTTAATGTTCGATTTTGAATGGTTTGACCGAAAATGGCGGCACACCATCAAATCAGCCGGGAAATGAATAATAATTCGCTTCAAATCAACATCAACATTTCGTCAAAGTGATTTTGATCGTGTTTTTCGGGGGTTTCGTCAAGCGATTCGTTTCGAAACACGCAAAAGCCATCCCAAAAAGAAATAAAAACAATCGAAGCCGAGAAGACGGTGTCGACGAAGGGAGAGGAGAAACGACCGAACTCGTCCGAGGAGAATTCGAGTGCAATTACCCCATTTGGAGATAGTTTAGCACCGAAACAACTTTGAATGGAAAACGACGAAAACTTTGTTTGTTTCGTCCACTTGTCGTTTATACAATAAACAATATTGCGATGGGATATTATACAATCAACGCATATATTGGGCGGCTCTCAGCACCCATCCCGGCTACAAAGCCCAGACATGACACTTGTACATAAGACTAGACATACATAACGATATAATTCAAGTTTATTTTCATTGTTCTCTTAACACCATTGACTTTTCGTTTCGACAATGTCTACCGTTACGAAAGCAACGATTCTCCTTTTGTATTTCGGTGCTGTTGTTGTCTCACTTGTATGTGTGTTTGACTAGTCGCTACGATGGTGGTGGTAATGACGACGATGACGACGATGACGACGATGACGACGAAGACGACGAAGACGACGAAGACGACGAAGACGACGATGATGACGGTGACGGTGACGGTGATGATGGAAGCAAAACTTTTTTCGGTCTCAACTTCAGCGCAAATAGAAACATTTTCGCAAACAAAAAAAAAACAAAAATCGGTTCTTTTTTCGTCTTTCTTCCCTCACCTCCATTCAATTTCGACCAATTTGCAGAGCACTAAGTCAAGTGGGAATTTTGCGCGTTGTTGCTTGTACGTTCGCCAGCATTTTCGGGCGAATAGCCATTAACACGATCACGGGCGAATGTGTGCCGAAATGCATTGATAATTCATACGAGTATTTATCAGAAAGCAGTCGAAATTGATGGAAGAATGCTTTGATAGATTTTGAGGTTGCGTGTGTGTTGGTGGAGTGCATGTGAGGCACGGAGGAAAACAACTCGAAAGAAAAACTTTTCCCTTTGCTTCTGTTGTGCGTCAAAATAAGACGGCAAAAAAGTTTTTCAACAAAAAGTTTTTTGCTAAAACGAAAAAAAGAAGAAAAAGAAGAAGAAAAAAACGAAGGAGGAACAAAAAACTTTTTCGGTTTTTCGTGCTTTCGTTGTTGTTGCGCTTGGTAGTTTTGTAACAAGCACATGAACAACACAGATGTACCCATGCACTCACACACACCGAAACTGGTTGAGGAACACTTTTGAAAGAGAGATCAAGACGAACGGGGTGTAACGAGAATGACGAGGCGGCCTCCGCAACGCCGGGCCATAACTCGAGCAGGCATTACGATTTCGACGATAGTCAACTGAAGAAGAAATGATGCATATTATATAAAGCCTTAAGTTTATGTTAACAACTTTTTGAAATATTGCATTTAAACTTTGACTATTAAAATGAAGTTACGCAATTACGTTCGTCGTTGATGATTTGTCCTTTGCCACCATTTCCACCATGAATTGGGCCATGAAGTATGACGAGGAACCAGTGGGCATGAGTGTGTGTTTCGATTAGGATACGGAGTGGAAGGTGTACGACGCAATGTTGATCTCTCATTCGCAGTGTCGTCTTGCAGTTCTGTTGTCATTGGCATTGTCGTTGTCATAATAACCGTCACCTGTACGTGTGAGAGCGGGAAAGAGAGAGAGAGAGAGAGAGAGAGAGAATGAGTCTACGTGCACCCACAAAAGTTGAACTTGAAACATAACAAATATTTTAATGAAAATGCTCGTGCACAATTTTCCAGTTCGGTGTCTCGGGTCTCGGCATCCACCTGGCATTGCATCATCAGCCATCATCGCGGCGGTGATTCTGTGTTGACGTTCAAAGTTGACATTCGCTTTTCTCCCCTTCGGCCATGGATTTCATTGTCGTCTCCGGATGAGCATCCTCTAGAACGCGTTCGTATTCAATTCATCCGCTTTTCGATGCGAAAGCACGAAAATAATTGAAAATTTGATTTCGTTGAAAATGAATAAGTGCAAGTCGGCCGTCAGTCGATTGAGCTCCGCATCGAGGTATTTCTTTTCCAATAAAATTGCGATTAAAACACAGATTGATCATTTCGATTTGTGGACTCGTTGGATTCCTTAAAATACATTGTATCATTCATCGATATGAATATTTTTGGCCATTTCCATTTTGCGGCACAGACGAATTTGTATGAGAAACCGGCACAAAGTTTCGCTCCATGGCGAACATTTTCAACTACCGAAAAGTTTTCGGTTATCAAACTAATAAGTAATAATGAACAATTGATGAACGAAAGTAAAGTTTGTCGAAAACTTTTGGTGAACAATTTCTTGAGAAACTTTGTGGCGCAAAGTAGATAAGTTTTCTTTCTGGCTCAGGAAAAACGAAAATAAACTAAGAACATTAATGAAATTGGAAATGGAATAAGTTGGAAAAAGAACAAAACAGTGTTGCATTGCATGCGATGTTGCGGTGGGGAAGAGACAGGGACAGAGACCGAACGATTGAATGTAGAGCAGGGAGAGCGGTGAGATAGAGATCCCGACGGAATGATTGCAGTGGCGGTGATGGGTCTAAGTGGCCGGCTCTGATTCGGCATTCCGAGCAAAGTGTTGCGTCGTGTATCATGCATGATGCGTTGATTTGTTCGTTCAAACGAAAATTTAATGAAATTTTCCAAATACAATTTGACCGTTAGGTAATTTCATGATAAACATTGAGACAGCTCGCAAGATGATGGGAGTTTGCGGGTTGCGTTGCTACCACATCGACTGGCTGGCGGGGAACAATGTTCGAGGAGTTTTCAAATTTCGAAAATTTGCTGAAAGGATGCACCGCACAGACACCGAATCTACTGTCGAGTCTATTAAAATACTTCGTGTGACTGAGCAAAGTGTGAGGGAGCGAGCAAGCGAGCAAGCGAGCGAGTGTGGAAAAAGCGGAGCGAACAAAACATAACGATATATTCCGCCAACCGTACAAAGCGCCGAACTCAATACTTTTCCATAATTTTCGCCCGGCAAAATGTATTTATACAAACTTCAAAAGCATTATCCCACCGTTACCGCACAACTTTGTAATAACTTTAGTTTTCTCTTACGAATCTCAAACAAACAAACTTAACGGACTCGAAAATATTTCCATTTCCACATATATAATTATGTTTTATGATTGTAAAGAGTTAAGTACTTCGACACCCATTCTACAATTCACATTTCATATCTGCGTTGTGTCGTCGTCATTGTCGGGGATCCAATTGAACGACGACGATTTCGGTGGACGGCGACAACAACAACGACAACCACGTAGACGACGGCAAGCTAAACAGTTTTATACCACCAAATTCATATGTTGCCGTACGTTGCATTCATTGCACCACATCCTGAAGCAAATTTAATCTCATTTCTTTATGCTCGCTTCTATCGTTTTGCATCATTTCTGAACGTTTTCAAGAGAGCATCCCCACCACTTGATTCGTCGCCCAGCCAGCCAGCCAGTCAGCCAGCCAGTCAGCACACACCCTGAAATAACTTCAAAATATAATAATTTCATATAAATATGATTACGTATCCAGTTTTCAAGGATAACATTTTGGGATGCGGAGAGCAATATAGAATGGCGTGTCCTTTATTCCGTCGTGCTACTTATTTACCATTTCTCTCTCGACTTGTTCATTTTTCGGTTGTTCGGTTCGGTTTCGGTGTATCAATAACGATATACACGCATCCATCCATATTAGATTGCATCGCATACGCGAGAGGCAGACATACGACAGACTATGATTCACTTGAAGTGGAAATTTTACGCCAACTTTTGTTATTTGAAGATGGGTTTTTCGGTTTTTCCACCATTTTTGCGACGAGAACGCGGCACAGACAAATTATGCGGATGGCAGGGGACCGTTAAGATGACTGCGACTAGAATAGCTGACTGGCTGGCTTGCTGGCTGGCTGACTCACTCGCTGGCAAAATGAAACCATCCTACAATCGTATTATTTTGTTTGGAATTATTTCTGAATTATTATTATTCTAAAATACAATTTCGAAACGAATAAATTTATTGTGCATGTTCTTCATTAATTTGGAGAATGTTTCGGGTTACATGTGTTACATGTTTCATTATGATTTATGGTTTGATGTTGAGCGCGTGTATCCGAACGGATATCAATGCAGAAGTTTTCGACTGGTGAAAGGGTGAGGCGAGGGGTAGGTGGTGGGGGATTCCTCGGGAAAGTTAATCCATTTTCGGAGAGGGTCAATTAAAGACCGGCTTCGCACAGTCTATAACCGTGACCGAGTACTTGAACATGTGCCCCATTTTCACTGACTCCCAGTTGCAGTTCGAGAACAATCGCCTATAATTTGGGACGACTCAGACAGAAGTCGTAAAACGGAACTCATTCATTGAATCGCCATCATCGAAAATCTCGATGGATTTTCAAATGTGGCCTTGAACTTTATCGCAGCTCGATGTGTGTGCGTGTTTGAAGTGAATTGGCAAAGGAAGTATCCGTCGTTTAAAAATCGATACTAGCACAGAAAACCTAACGAAGATTCGTTAGAGGAAAAATTCTTTGCTCAAAGTTAAGGACAGCTATGCAATCTTGAGCCAAAACAGCATACCGGCAACAGCAGCAACAACAAAAACTCATCGAGAATGACATAAAATGCGATAAAACTTTGTTACGAAAAGTTTAGCTCGGCATTTTTCTTGTCGTCAGCGCCGTCGTCCTCGTCACTTTGACTCTGTGCACTTTCGGCTGTTGTTCGATATTTTGCCAGGAAAGTAAAACGTGATATGTCTCATAAACACTTATTTTGAAGTGAAGAAAAATAACCGAAAACTTATGAATGGCTTAAGTATCTGTAATTTAGTGTTTCGTCAAAAGTTTTGCCCGTTTTTAATAAATTTCGTTGCATTTTCACTCGTTCGCTCTGCAAACTCGTCTCGTCCGTTGATTTATCACATTTCGAGCACTGTTTGCTGTTCGGTACGGATGCACTTAGTGCCTCTGACTTGAAGCCTACCAAGAAATGAAAAAAAAAAATACAGTTTTTAATGTAGTCTTCTTTCTCTCTCTAATTTCAGATAGCAAAATCGTAACAATGAGGGGAACGGCACGTCAAAAATAACCCCTCCTGACAGAAAAAAACGAAAGCACATCATTTTTTTCGGTCTCGAACATCGCAACTACACACCATCAAATAACCAGCTGCATCAAACGCACCACGCACACACTCAACACCAACAACAACAACAACAACATAAAGCCAAGTTGCCGAATTTGGAAAATTTTCGTTTTCGCGTAGCATTTGTTTTCATTTTCCCTTCTGTTTTCCGTTTAGTGATTGGAATTGACATTGTCCTAGTGAAGTGCAAAAGAGAGAGTTATTCTGTGTGTGGAGCATAGAATCTTCAAAGAGTGTTAAAACAGACAGAGACAGAAAGAGAGAGCGAGAGAGAAAAACATATAAAAGTGCATGTGAATTTGTTATAAAACATTAACCAAATTGGAATAGTAAAGGATTTTAAAAGAGAGAAACAAACAGAAAAAAAACACGAAAAAACAAATATTGTAAACGCAACAAAGTGAACAAAGAAAGAGGAGACAAGCAAAGTGTCAAAAGAACGAACATTTTTCATTTTTCGTTTGTGTTTCGGTTCTCGTGCTAATGATGGATAAATCGTCTATGATGCTTCCAAAACGCCCAAGAATGGATGTGCGCGGTCCAATCGCTAATGGGCCGATGCAACCTCGGCCATTGGTAGCGCTGCTCGATGGACGAGATTGTTCCATTGAAATGCCAATACTAAAGGATGTTGCAACAGTTGCTTTTTGTGA
>JANSTV010057391.1:0-25190 GCA_027564135.1 Lestremia cinerea | reverse complement strand
ACACGACTCGTTGCCATCGGGCTCAAGAATGGAAAATTGGAAAATTGGAAAAATGTTGCTGGATAGTAACATCTGAAGGGACATTTCATTTTCGCATCAACACATCGCCCAGCTGCACAGTTTCACAGTGCCAGTGCCACTCATTCAATTGCCATTTTCAGGCATCATTTCTCGATTCAGAACCGCCTGTTCGGCATGTTCCCGACACTAAGTTTGTGCCGTTGCCTTTCTGGGGCTCATCCAGACATCATCTCAAGCCTGCCGCTTCGAAACTTGGACGCGGACCGCATCAACGAGTCCATCGAATGCCCGTCGCATCGATTTCATTCAAAATGAACTTAACGGAGTAAAAAGCGAGAACCAGTTTATTTATTTATTTACTTATTCCGTCCAATAAAAGATAACGCACATGCTGGTCTATCGATCCGATGTGCGTGGGATTTCAGTCCGCCAAATCTAGTTGAGAGCCAGTAGCTTTCTCCAACTCTTCCGTCGAAAACTATTAAGTCGAAACACGGTGCTTTTTTAGTGAGGAGTTTCTTCCGAGCTTCTGGAGGATGTGAGGAGCGTCAATCTCATGGTAACATTGAGCTTTGGAATGGACGAGTCGATAGAGTCGCTTTTCTAACTCGAATATCGATGAAAATTCTGGGTGGCACCCATGCCACTCGGATAAATCCGTATCCGAATCCATTCGTAGGCGTTGAGTCGATCGCCGTTCGAGCTATGAATCCCGCTTCTGCCGCGTACTCAAGTTCTCACTTCTGTTCAAAATCTGCGGGTGATCAGATGATGTTCGGCGGGTGTTTGGAAGCATCTGAATTCGATGTTTCATAATTGAACTTGATCCTGTAAATGTCCAGTTCGGTCGGCCTCAAATTCCCGAGGTTAGCCGGGAAATCATCTCGATTCCTCTCGAGTGATCGATTTTGGAAAATTCACATTCAATCCGATCAAAATTCTATGTGAAATGACAAAATTAAGTAACGGTTGAGGGGTTCTTCTTATCGACACTGTTTGGTTGGAACCTGTCGGGAAATTGGCGGTTGGAGATTTGTGGGCGAATCTTGATGGAATCTTTCCATGGCTTCAGCCAATCGACCAATTCTCGGCAAGTAGCGTGCCTTGAGAAAGCTCAGATACGACACTGACTCTCTCGAAATGGTTCTGGCTTCAACGATTCAGTTCGGCTCCCGTCGCTTGATGAAAATAGCCAAATTTATAAGAAATTCAAGCATACTCAGGTGTCAAAACTTCGGTGTCAAAATCAGCCCTAAATGATAGGTGGCCCTCTGAATCATACTCGAAAACTAGGAGGGCTTTGGATGGATTTCGTTCGAGTTGCTGCCTTTATTGCCATGCCGTCGAAAAATGAAAAATACAAAATTTCGAAATTGGATATGAGCGGCGTGTTTTGTGTGCAGTGCACAGCAGCACAACTCAACGAGAAAAAGTCAAACATATCCAGGCCATTCGTTATGTGACTATCGGCCGATTGCTTTGTTCATTGTCCCTCATCCATCTTTCGCTCTTCGCCTTTTTGTCAAGTTAACTGGCTGGGATATGCTCATTTGTCATTACAATATCAACAGTTGACTGGGTCAGATTGATTAATTACGATTTGAGTGGTGAAATGTATGCCGCAAGCAGTGCTGAGATGCAATTGCGATGAGTTCGTTACGCGAAATGAAAAATGTTTCTCTGACGCGGGCGAATCCTTAGGGGCCGAATTAATTTGTTTTGCTTTCCTTTCCGTTAACTTTTTACATTTTTCGATGATGTGCCAATGTGCTATGGAACGCAACCGCAACAATGGTTGTTGCCTTGAAAATTCAAGTGGGGGAAGGGGAAAATTGCGATTTCAAATCATGGGTCATCTTTCAAATCGAATGGCAAAATAAGTTCCTAATTCCTAATGAGTTGCTCTCATCACATTACAGCCAATTTAATGATACGAGCTCGTATTTCAACCAATTGAATTTGAGTACCGATAATTTTGTTGAATTGGGTTCACATCAGTTCATCCAGACGTGGCTGGCTCGGTTAAGCCCAGTTGATTCGAGTCATATCCATCGGCCACGGTTGTAGGGACACATTCGAAATTCGCAAACATAACAATAACATTTGGGAGCGCCCAAATTACGCCTCAAAGAATTTGTTTGTCTCCTTGTTGTCATTTTCAAAGTTAAACCATGTCAACTACCCGACCAGCCAAACCAAGCTCTAGACTTGAAGTTAACTCCGTCCTCCCTCCTCCCTCAGCAACCAGCACCTTTCGGCCAGACTTGCAATTCCTTCGGAAAATATCCAGAGAGTCGGGAACAGCCCCGCAAGCCCTGATAAAAGAATCCAGTAACTTCGATTTTCCTCCAGCTGTGTTTCCTCTTGAGAAATGTGACGCAACGCTCGTGGATTACCCTCTCCTTGTGGCCCAGTCGTTATCAAAATGGCAATAAAATCTGGCCTAATTACTCGCCAAAAGAATAAAACTGGCGCTCTGCTTGTGGCACTCGAAATAATACGGATTTTTATTAATATTTGATATTTTCCTGCAATAATTCTGCAATAAACGAGCATTTAAACTCTCTCTAACTCTCCAACACTCTGATGGGAAAAGGTCATTTTGAAAATGGCTCCCGGTGAGCCTTCGAGATGTTCGGAAGTCATTGGCATCTCGGCCATAAATGCGGCAGCTCTGAAGTGATTGCCGCACTGAATGGAATCGAAATTAGCAACTTTCGAGCCTCCAAACCAATCAAAGCTTCAACAACTTTTCGACACGGAGCCTCATCAATATTCAAAACATAATCAAAAAATGATTGAAACCATCCATCGAGCGTGGTGAAAAATCCACAGAAACTGAATATATTTTTTATTTTCCGAGAAGTTTAATTTCATTGGTGAACATTTCGGGAATGCAACAATGTTGGCGGTTTTCTTCCGAACTCACCGCCTGGAGGACAAGGTGGCCGCTAACGCGCCATCTAGAGGAACCGCTTTCCCACCGCAACCAATTCAGCCACGGTGCGCTTTTCAGTAACAGAGAATGAGCCCTTGCGAATCTCCTCGGAAATGGCAAATGTGTCCGAATCGGTGGCCGGTATGTCCAGCACTTTCTGCATTTTCGCCGACCCGTGAAACTCCTTGCATCCAGTTTCCCGCAGGATTCGTTCGGCGTTCAGCACGTTGACACCGCACCCGGGCATAATGCTGGCCAGCTGGTTCTGAATGGCGAACTCATTCAAATTCTTCAAGACCTCTATCCCATCTTCAGCCGTCTTAGCGAAGCCACTCGTCAGCACTCGCTTGAAGCCGCATTCGGAAATTTTCCGAAGATTTTCAAATTGCTTTGATGGAATCGACATATCGAACGCTCGATGAAATGTCAACGGCAAGCCGCGTGCATGATCAGCGATAATTCGACATTTTTCGAAGTCAATCTCCCGACCGGTCAACGCCCCAAAGACAAAACCATCAGCACCGTTTTCTCTGAAGGTTCTCATGTCGTTTGTGATGCATTCCATGTCTATGTCCGTGAAGCAGAACGACATTTTGCTGTGCGGCCGCAGCATCACAAACACCGGAACATTGACGAGCTGGAAATGAACAAAGGCAGCCGTGTCCACTGATCTCAACTGGTTCGCTCTGATGGACTTACGTGCTTCTTCACCACTTGTAATAACCCTAGATTCGGAGTGATGCCACCTTCACTTAAGGCCGCACATAGTTCAATTCGATTAGCGCCTGAGACAAAAGAAATTCGGCAAATAAATATTTCGAGGCGAACAAGTCGACTTGACTTGAAAGTCAAAAATACCTCCGTCAACCGCTGCCTCGGCCGACTCGAATGAATCAACGCACACTTCCAGCATATTCGATGCAACACGGCTCGCGCTATTCCAAACCCCAAATGCGATAAACAATAACAAACACTGGCTATTGGTTACGTCAACAACAGTTGGCAGTAGCTTTGTCGGCGCTCATAATTTGAACCTTGAATTCGCCCGACTGTTTCGCACAATCGGAATCGATCGCTTCGAAAACGGAAAAGAAATGTTGATGTTTCCGCCCAAAATTTCCCGTTTGCTTTTATTTTAGATTTTCCGTTGAAATTCCTCTCGAAACTCCCACATCAAATCGATAAAGGCAATAGTGAATGCTTATCAAGTGGCGACCGCAACGAATCATTCTGCTTGCAACTGTCAATCGTTGGCGTCGCTGTGTGCGTGAGATAAGTTTACGTTCTGCCAAGGCGAAGTATTTACCGTTCAATGTGATGAAGTTGTCGCTGTACGTGTCGTCGTCGTCGTCGTCGCCGTTAATGTTGTTTGTTGTTCATTTTGACAGTTTGGCATCTCACTTGCTGATGATGGGACCGACTGCTGATTGAATGATTCAACTGTTTCGAATATAATTGCCACAATGAATTCGACAAATTCATCGAAAGAGGAGCAAAGTAAGCGGCAAGTGTCGACTGCAGGATGGTTGGTTAAACAATTGACATTTATTTTCCAGATTCGTTCGGCGAAAGGCAACTGAAGGAATTCTCCAAATTCTTGGAAAGTCACGATAATGTTTTGGCTCAATTGATCACCAAATCGGATGTGATATGTCAAGAGAACGACGACAATAGAGCGGTGCCACCCAAAACGTTCAAGCATGCTGTGACGACGCATAACGCGAAGCCGATCGGAATCGATTTTGAGCTATCCTCTGAATCTCTGTTGACGGTGGATATGATAGCCACTGAAAACAAATGCATCAACAAAATGATCACAGTCTTCGTCGAACTATGCATGGAGGCCCGGCAATTGGTCGAAGAGGGCGATGACATCCTCTTGAGATGCTTGTACGCAGATGAGGATTTCTCCATCCGAACCGACCAAGGTGACGATTTAGTCGATGAGGTGGACCACCAAGCCGCACTGCACGATGACATGGGCATCAAAATAACCGCGGAGTCGATCAAAGAAATGAGCAAATTGCTCGAGCTTCTATGCCAGGGCCAATTCTTCGTGGAACGTTGTTTCGTTGTGGTTGCTGACATGCTCAAGCAGTTGTCCGCTCTGTTTTCGTGCGATGATGTGTACCTCGTGGACTCGTCCTACTCATCTCTGCATCTGCAAGTAGGTATTGGCTGAGCGCAGTTTGGCGATTCACTATTTACCGCCTTTCGTCCATAGACCGTGTGCAATCATCTAGCGGAGTTGCTGGTTCTAATCATAAGATTTGACAATATCTTTCAAAATGGGCAAATTCGGCGGATGTGGCCCAATTACTTGAAGTCGATTCGACTGATGGAGCAAAATCTGCACAAATTCACTAACATCAGTAGCGATCGAGGCAATCTGGACGACATCCAAGGGTTTGAAAACATTTTAGCGAAATTGGAATATTTGATGTCTGGCGACTTATTCCAAGTGAGTGATTCAATACACTTGCCACGGTCTTGCGCATGCGCCATAACATTTCTGTTCGATTTCATGTCGTCGCTCCAATCGGAAGAACTTGATCGACAACGCAATCCAAATGAGAAAGACGATTCAACCGCGTGTCTTGCCCGCCCTCAGCAATCAGTTTCAATCCTATTTGAAGAATACGTTGGCAGACATCCAGAAATGGATTGCAAATGACGAGAGCAACGTCAACAGCCCGTTCACGCCCGCTGGCTGGTCTGCTTCAACATCGACCTCGACCACAAACTCAACGCCAACACCGCCCTTCGACACGCTATTCAGTTCGACAACTGATGTCTTTTTCGAGCCTTCCAAATCGTTGGTCAAAATGAATGCGATTTGCGTCCTGAATCATCACCTCTTCGGGAATCTCGACCAGAAAGTGTTCAATAATTTAATTGAATGCAATGTGAGGGTCAGTTGGCCAGGGCGCGTTGCGTGGAGCCTTGACGATCAACTCGTTCAATATTTTCTAGCTCTGCTGTGTGACTCTGTTGGAGAACATTATTTGGCAGCCGGAGACGTTCATCGAACGCTACGCATACACGTTGTTGCTCAAAGTGAAAGGTGGTCCGGACCGGTTCTCCAAAGCGAATATGCTGCGGATCCGTCAAAACTGGCTGCAGACCAAATGCAATCGCTTGTGGAAAGAGACCCAGCTGTATTGCATTCAAATAACTACGTTCATTTTGAAGATGCGCAACTCAATAAAAGGCAATTCCATGTTCAGCCAAGACTCGGCCACGAACAACAAAATCAATTGCATTAATCAGCGAGGCACATTCATCTTGCAAGTACGCGTGCCAGACGGCGCAGATCCTTATCCGTTTCACTCTGATCTCTTCAATGTTCTTTCAGAGCGTTCAATGGATGGAGAGGCTGAATGAGACCATTCGATCAATAACCAACTTGCATGTCGAGCTGAAGGTGCCCATGGCCAAGCAAAGCGTGTTGTCGATTTGCAAATTTATCGAATTTTTGAAAATCATGAAATTGACCTTCTCGGAGCATTCATCCACGATTCTGAGCACCATCCAAAGTCTAGCCCAATACCAAATGTACCAGGTGCTGAACATCATATCCACAGCCAAGGTGTGTTCCGTTGCGAAACCATTTGCTACTATTTCATCTAAAATTCTCTTAATGATTTTGTTCCAGAAAAAAATTTCCCACGAATCTGGGCAAGCCTCGATGTCCAAGTCGGCGTCGATCTCATCGCTGAGCCCAATAATGGGTGCGTCGATAATCGGCCGATCGACGTCGTCGACAGTGTACAACGAGCGGACGATCGACATTCTGTCAGCGCTGGAATTGGCAGAAACAGCCTTATATGGTACGCCGTGCATGAAGCGAATTCTAGTCACGCGCATGGCACTGAGCATAACCGAGCCGAAGCGGCTATTTCCCTCCGATCAACTGACGAAATTAGGCCGTCTGCTGGCCTCGCTGGAGCATTTAATTGAAATGAAGACCACAATTGAATCGGTGTCATCGTCCACGTTCATGTATTGGCATCACGAAACGATGCTGCCTGTCTATTTGACGAACGTTCTCGACCAACTGGGGGGAATGGACGCGGAAAAAATTATGGTGAGCACCTTCAGATCTTGTTGCTCCTGGATCGGCTGGATGACTTGACTCTTGATTTCAGTATCTCTTCTATTCGGTGATCGACTGTCACAACGAATTGAGTGCCTTCAACCAGATGGAGTTCAAATATTCAAAGCATTTCGTCGACACGATGTCCGCAATCATCAATCGCTGCGTGCTCTACAAGCTGTGCGGGCAGACAGAGACGATTCTTCGCTTGGATGTCCATAGTAGCTTGCAGTTGCTGGAGACAAACGAATTTGATCCGTTTTCGAATGCGATTGTTTCGTCAACGGCTGGCTCAACGTCGATCTCGGGGAACCCGTCAATTTCGTCGCCACACTCAACGACGCCCATCTACCAACTGTCCAGCCTAATTCAGCTGAATCCCATCCATGTGCTGGTGCTATCGCCACAGGCTGGTGACCGGTATCTCAGTCTCCGCGAGCATGTCGGGAGCTATCTGAGTCAGATGTTCTACAATTTGACCACCGTTTCGATGCACGATTGGCGGACGTATGGCGAGATGCGATGTTTGGCTCAGCATAAATTCAACATTGACACCATCGAAGATTATTTGCCGACACAAACTTTGGAGCAGGGCCTGGATGTCCTCGAGATTATGCGAAACATCCATTTGTTTGTTTCAAAATATCTGTACAATTTGAACAATCAGATTTTCATCGAACAAAATAGCAACAATAAGCATTTGAACACCATCAACATCCGCCATATTGCCAATTCGCTGCGCACCCACGGCACGGGCATCATCAACACAACAGTACGGTTCCTCTTCTTCTTTCTCCTTGCGAGCTCCTTGGGCTGTGGCTAGCATACTTCCCGCATAAAACACACTCCCACCAAATTCGAGCCAAGCTCAAGCACCAGCAATTACCTAACGCCTGTTGTTGAATCTCGTTCCAGGTGAATTTCACTTATCAGTTCCTGCGCAAGAAGTTCTACATCTTCTCGCAATTTATGTGCGATGAAAACATCCAATCGCGTTTGATGAAGGATTTGAAATTATTTCGAGACAGCAATCTCGATAAAACAACGGAGCACCAGATCTATTGCTACGAGCAGGCCAACAACTTCAACAAGGGCATCCGAAAGCTGGGATTGTCAGCCAATGGCCAGAGCCCATTGGATTTGTTCCGCCAACTCATAACGCACATCGGTAAGTGAGCTCGCCAGAAGCAGACTTGTGTTGTTGTGATGAGTGATGACCCATTTCGTTGAATAGGAAACGCGATGGGCTATGTGCGAATGATGCGCTCCGGTGGAATACACTGTTGCGCAAACGCATGCGTCTTCCTACCAATAGTCGATGAACAATTGAACTTTGTGGCAATGTGCGAGGAGGATGTCCTTTCTCAGACGACAGTAGACGCAGCGAAGAACTTAGATCACCATGTCAAATTGCTCCTGCGCAATTATGCCGAGGGAACCGAGTACTTCAAGGTTTGTGTCAATCATCATCCACCATTCAATACTGGACTGGATTTCTCAAAATCGATGCTCGTTCCAGTT
Organism: Lestremia cinerea; assembly: GCA_027564135.1. NCBI lineage: Eukaryota > Metazoa > Arthropoda > Insecta > Diptera > Cecidomyiidae > Lestremia > Lestremia cinerea. Next base: position 16,614 of record JANSTV010057391.1, on the reverse strand, counting down.
GCTAGTTGATGCTTTCTCGCCTTTCTTCCGTGGCGAGAAAAATCGTCACTTGAAGCTGTTTTTCCTGATCGTGCCGCCCTTGACGATAAACTACATTGAGTACATAATCACGGCTAAAGACAAAATGAATAAGAAGACCAAGCAGAGCGGGACGCTGTTCACCGACGATGGGTTCGCAATGGGCTTGGCTTATGTGCTCAAGCTGCTGGATCAGACGTCCGAATTCAACTCTTTGCATTGGTTCAAGGCGGTTCGCCAGAAGTATCTGCGTGGACGGGAGAAGCTGCTGAACGACGCCAAAGGCATCAACGACGGGACCACCGAGAGCCTTAGCAATGCGAATAGCTACGACGCAAAACTGCAGCAGACACTGGCTCTGAGCCAAAAGCGAATCAATATCGTTCTGCAGGAGTTTGATCTTTTGTATTGTAATCTGAGCAGCGCCAAGATATTTTTCCAATAAAACCAATTCCAATCACATCATTTTGGAAACTGATTTTCTTATCGTTGTTTCGGAGCCCGGACGAAACGTGCAAGCCGAGTCTTTTAGAAGCTTAATTACCTTGCTATTACTTTGCTCTTGCGGATAGTTCTATCCTGAATCCAACATGGATGGGGTGAATCCAGCAGATGGCTCTTGGTCTGAATGAGCTGAATCTTCCAGCTCGAAAGACCCCGGAAATGACAACTCATGAGATGAGGTCAACAAGAAGGTTCCTCGAAGCTGTTTTCATTGCAGGCGTCTTCTGAAAGAGAAAATGGGGGGTGGGGAACCGACTCCAGCGCTTCCCCGGAATCCAGCCTCGGGCGCTCTCGTTAGAAGCACTTTTGAAAAATCAAATCGACCTGGTTCGTAATTCAGTTGAGCTATTTATTAATTTATTAAAAAAATTATTTGCCAGAATCACTTCATTATCTATTTTAACTAATTAGATTTAAAGATATCCAATTGATTCTTAGACGCTATTTTGTTTGATGTTTTTTTTAGAAACTTTGATCGTTTTCCGGGAAATGATGATTTGTTCAATCAATTGTGACGATTGATGCTTCCAAAATGTAAGCTACAAAAGAATCAGATCGACGGGCCGCCATCTCATCTGCTGCCAACTGAGTTCTTCGGCGGCGGGCCATCGATTGAATCACAACAATTATCTGCGATTATTTTGACATATCTCTGATGACAGACAACCACACAACTGAAATAAAATTGCTTCGTGCCGGGCAGGTGTCCCACTCGGCATAATCTTCTGGGGATTTCTGCCAGTTGGCCGGTTTAGAAGGCCAGCCAACTAATACGCGTATGAATCTCTTAATTTCCATTCAATATCAATTTATTTTAATCCACAATTCGTTTTCAATCAAACCACAATTCTCTAATTTAATTTCTTATTTATTTTGACAAAATTTATTTGCAATAATTTTTATGTTTTAATTAATTAATTTTTGTTTGTTTTTCTTCTTCCAGTCTCGTCGTGATTCATTAACACTAACGCATTCAACATGATTTTGAAACATTAATTCCGGCAATTGGTTGCATTTGAATGTCAAGGAGGAAATGAAAACGTAAGCCTATGCAATTTCCACAACTAAGATGCGTTACAATGCGTCGTCCAATCGTGGGTCAGCAGTGCCGATCGCACTCTCTCTCTGTCTCTCTCTCTTTCTCTATCTCTTTCTATCTCTCATTCCCCCCATTATCCCTCTCCCTCTAACCCATTTCCACTTCTCACATAAATCCTTCATATTATCCCGTTTGATGGCAAAGGAATCCAAAGGAAATTGGACTGTCGCCAGATAAATCTATGTCTGAAACTCATTCAAATGTCGCAGCGACGGCGTTACATTCACCTCAGCTCGGGAATGCATTGCTTCTGTGGTGTCACGCACGACTGTAACGGACATAGACTTGTCTTGGAGCTTTCTTTGGGGAGCGTCTAAAATTCAATACCAATTCAACTGGTGTATGGCCACTTCGTTTCGTGAATGCCCGTGCGTCATTTATTTCATTCACATTTATCAATCGTCTGATAAGATAAAATTCAATTTTAAGCACAGCGTAAACTCTCTACCGGATAATTTCGAAGACAAAAAACATGGAAATAATAAATAAAGCAAGCGAACCGTCACAATCACTTGAATCAAATTGCGCAATTTGATTTGTTGAATTCGATGCTCTTCACATTGCCTTGATGCGTGCTTATGCGGATGATGATTCTCTGTTCGAAATTAAACAAAAATAAAAGAAAAAAATAAAAATAAAGGAAAATAATATATAAAATATAAAATTAAATTAAACGATAAATAAATTAATTGAAATGGAATGAAAACAGAAAGCGAATGTACTTTGAAGAGACGTAAGACCGATTCAGCCCAAGAGGCTCCACGCAAAAGGTAAATTAACGGATTTCGGAACAAAGAACCGGAGGAGTCGGCAATGGTCTTGCTGAAAATCGTGGGCTTCTTTTGAGGCCAACGCAAGCGTATCTTACGGAAGAGAATTCGCTAGAATCTGTTCGCCTTTGGATTCCACGATGTGCGGTGCTTTGGCAAGTGAACTTTGCTGGAAATCACAAAATCATTTCGCCAATTATTTATTCCCGAGTGAGAATGGTGGAGTGAATGTCGGGGCCCTGTTTTGGGCCACCAGGGTCATTTTCTAGTTTATTGCGGAGAACTGACAACTTCGCGTCTCTTAATCGTTATCGCACTGATGTTGCTGGTCTTCAACGATGGAAATGAGCTCGTCATCGATGTACGGAGGTATTTCATTGAAATTAGAGCTGATTGTTGTGTCTTCATTGATGGCGGCGCAATTGTTGCTACTGCTGCTGCAGCTGCTGTTGTCATCGTTCCCTGGCGCCATATCGTTTGCTGTCATATTCATCGATGGCGAGCAAGATGACGAGGATGCTAACAGCGATCTCAATAGCCCATCGTTGTTCAATGTTGACTTCAGCGTTGTTTTCCCCGATTTGGTGGTCTCGCCGGAATTCGGCGCCATTATTGTGCCATTGGCTTGCCATTTGATTACTTTGCGTTTGGATGAGGCCACCTTTCTTCCGGACGAAGCTCCTGCGATGGCACATGCCTTGAACTTGTCGTCACCTTCGTAGAAGTCCTCTTCGACGTTGGTCTCGCCGACAAAGACGTCATCACTATCATCGTCGATTTCATCGTCCTTCTCATTTTCATCCTCTTGTTGATTGTCGGCCTCATCAATGTCGTCGTCCTGGTCGTTGGCATTATCGTTTTCGTCCGCCAGCAAGTCGTTGTAATAGTACGCTTGACCGATGTTATCGCTGCTTTGGCCGCTCATTGTGTAGCAGCTGCCGAAATTGAAACGTTTCCTTTTCAGCAAGTAGCTTGGCGTCCTGGTTTTTGGGGAGGAGGAGAACAGTGCCCCACTCGTCGAATCCAAACATGAGATTGTGTCGAATGCGACTGGTGAATTCGTATCGAATGATAGTTCGGCCTCGGGGAAGAGATCGCTAGTGCTCGGAATGTCCACGCCGAGGTCTTCGCACTCTTCCGACAGTGACTTTTGCAAGCGGAGCTCTCGTTCGATGGCCTGCTTTCGTTCCATGGCCAATTGTTGCAAGATGGCTCGCCCGTTGCCAGTGATTGATGGTGAATCGTTTGCCGAGATGCGTCTCAGCTTATCAGGATCGGCAATCAAATAGCGGGACTGTTTCAATCCTGATATGATGCCCGCGTTCACGCTGCCACTGTTGTTCAAGAGGCAATCGTTCTGCAGCGAATCGTTGTTGTTGCAACTGTTTTGGTCTTCGTCAGACACCCGCTGGTGGTCATTGCTGCCCGAATTTGTTGCGGCTATGACGCTGCTCGAGGCATTCGTTATAAACTTGCTGATTGCCTGATTCTGGCTTTCGAAGCTCATGTCGATGTCCATGCCCATGTCATTCGGTCCATTCTGGGCATTGTCCGTGCTTCGGATCAAACTCAAAGCCAAAAACTTACTTTTTTGATCCGATTTTTCCGCAAACAGCTTTTCATCTTCCCTTTTGTCGACGTGATGATCCACCAGCTGGCATGCTAGCAGACTCCCTTGCGATGATCCATCTCCACCTGACACCAGTTTCTCTTTGAGCAAAGCGTTCTGCTCGATGGTAACTTCCGGCAATTCCTTAAACACAATCTTCTGGAAGCCATTCGTCGACGATGATGGAACTGGGTTGACCGTCGACACATGCTCTTTGGCTGCCGGTGATGATATCACCTGAATTATGCGCTTTTTCTGAGCCCTCTTCGGATCACCTTTGATCTCTTGAACCTGAGCTGAAGGTTCCACTCCTTGTTTTTCCACGCCAGTCAACGAGATCTCGTGGAATTTTCGCTTTTTCAAGGCGTTTGACAGGAAATTGCTCGACGAATTTTGGTTGGAAATTCGAATCGATTGAATGGTTCGGCCGGCATCCCCACCAGCCATTTTCTGCTGTTGATCTGGCGGCTGTTGCGGTTTCTGATCTGGCTGTTGATGCTTTTCCTGTGCAAAATGAGTCGAAGGTGAGGACACGACCGATAAGCTGACCGATGCGCTACTACTCCGCGGGAGCGTTGTCGTGCTTGGAGTGTAAGCCGTTGTGAGGATGGTCGCATGCTTATTGTCCAGAACGATGATTCCGCGGTTAGACTGAAGGATTTGAGTCGAGCCGATTTTCGGTTCTTGCTGTGGAACCCGCGCGAAAGCCGAAACGGCCATTTTATCGTAAGTTCTCTGCTCTTCGGGATTTTGCATGCTCTTTTGGGTTATTGCACGAAGCAACAAAGTAGTGTTGGTTGTGGTTGGGTTAGTGGCAGCGTTCAGCAATGCTGGAAGCTGCATATTCTCGCTGGCGTTGACTGAGTGCTGTTGCACGTGGATATTTTTGAATTTAGAGCTGAGGACGCCCTTGACCAGGAATCCTTCAGAACTGTCCACGGCTATTGGAGCAGTTGAGACATTCACCGACGGCGACAATGTCGGCGTTATCACCTTCGACGTCACGACATTACTGCTGTTCGGAATGACTCCCACTTGCTGACCACGGCACTTCAAAATGCTCATTGGCAGAATGTAGTTGCCGGGCATCAGAACGGCAGCGGTTCCGGAACTGCCACCAATGCTCGCAAAATTCCCACTCTTGGTATTGGTGACGGCCGAGTAGTTCACCGAGTTCAGGGTAGTGAGCTGCTGCCCAGTCTCACTATCAATTGGCTTCGAAATGATCACGTTGCGCGTCGTCACGTTGATTTGGGAGGCCTTCTTCAGAACGTTGCCCAAGATCTCGGTCGACGTGGAGGTGGACGCAGCCGATTGTTTGCCGTTATCGCTTTCGTCATCCAACGGAGGCTTCATGAAAGTAGCGAGTGGCAGAGTGGCCAGAGTCGCCGTCGAGTGGCCGTCATTTGTAAAAATCAATTGTCTTGTAGCGGCTGGCCGGATAGGCGCCAACAGTGACGATATTGATACGGTTGGGATCGCCGGGGTGTCGATGTTCTGCGATGCTTTGACCGCCGTGCGTCTCTTCTTCTCAGAAGACTGAGATCGGTTACTGTTTTGATCGCTGAAATCCTCGCTTTCCATTGTGTCGGAATTGTAAGCGTCGACGAGCTTTCCACCCGAGCTGGAAATGGATTTCTTGCGCTTTCGCGTCAGTGTCGTCGACATATTCGAGTTGGAAGACGACGACATAACAGACACAGGGGATCCGGATGTGGGTGGCACTACAGCGTTCGATAATCCGGATGTATTGGCTGATGCGCTCGACACCACCACTGAAGACAAGGTCGTCGATGGGGGATTGGACCGTCGCCGGGGTGCCGGCTTGTTGTTGAGATCCGGTGAATTCCGCAACTGCTCAGCATATTCGGCCAGTATGTCGTAGATTCGCTGAACTGTCTGCTCATCCTCTTGCGGTTTGTTCAACGGCTTTGGCATGCCGCCATTTTGGATTTGCCGTTGTAGTGCACATGAGGTTTGCTGTGCGCAGGCGTTTAGTGCGCTGATGGTCAGAGCCTCGCTCTGGCTGCTGTTCAATATGCTTATTTTGGGAACGGGCAATTTCGGCTTGGTGCAGACATTCACGACTTGTTGCGTCGTCGGTGCCTTGACAATCGTAGAGACGCGAGTGTCGGACGACGTCGAAGCTGCACCGCACTCATCATTGACAGCCTTCGGTTTTTGTTCTTCAAACTCGTCAACTGTTCTGGACAAGCAAATTGGCCCCTCATTCACATTCACGACGGCGTTTGGCTGCACGTAGTTGGTCACAACAACCACTGGATTGCCAACATTGGCCATTTTCGGCTGGAAAGACGTTTGCAGTTTGAATTGCCCTTGGAGCAGCGGTGCTGTCACGGGCTTATCTTGCTTCTTCGACAACTCCGTCATTTCGGGCTTCTGCTCAGAGTCATTGCTGCACTTTTGCTCGATTATCGCCAAATTGATTTTCTGCAAGGTGGTCTGCTGTTTCCCATTGACCAGCGCCAACTGTCCACACAAGGCGGATGGAGTTGTCACGACATTTTCTGCCTTTTTCATCATTTGATCGCTGTGGTTGATCAGTGGATGGCGTGAAGTTGTCAATATGGAGAACTTGCATCCATTGCTGGTCGTCAAGATCTTCGGCTCCATTGCCGTTAAGAGGGAAGATGTTGTAACGATTGTACTACGCTCTTTGACTTGCTCCAAGACCAGGTCGAACTCACGCAACTGCTCCAACGTTGAATGATCCACGTTGGTCTCGGTTGTTTGCTGTTCACACCGACTCGCAGATTCGCTGATTAGCAAGTTCTCAAATCGAATATTCGGTCGAGAACTTGCAATCGTTTGATTTGCCTTCTGGCAATTCGGCGACAGCAGCTGCTGATGGAGTGGTTTCAGTGGAGTGGCCGGCGCGTCAATGTCCTTGATAATGGGCGTGGTAGCCTGCAATTGTTCGGCCAGTAACAGGGGTGCTGACATGGGTGCCATCTTCGATACAGCTGAGGTCAACGTCAAGACACTATTTGCCGCCGTTGAGGACACCAGATTTTTCAATGGCGATAAGGTCGCGATTGTTGCGGCCTTTGACGATTGCGGTTGCGTTGACGATTGAGCTGTTGTAAATAGTGTAGTAATCGTTGAGGTCGAGGCTGAAGACGACGTTGGCATGATCGCTGTGGCGAGTAGTGTTGAAAGCGAAGCACTGATTTTAGATGGAGTGGATGATGGCGAAGCAGTGGTGATGGTTGTGGCTGTTGTAGTCGCGGTAATCGTTGTTGGGGTCAATGTCGACATGCACGTCGTAGCGTTCAGACTGGAAAATTGGCTTTTCTGAAGACCTCTCTGCAGCACAGATGACAAGCACGGTAACGCGCTGTTGTTTTTTATTAGAAAGCTCTTGACGTGAGTCATAGTCGGATTTGTATTGACAGTCATTGATTTCGAGTCAGATAGCGTCCCTTGGAAGGAGTAAATTGTTGAAGAGCTGCTTTTCTCATTCATCAAACTTATCGACCGCGCGTCTTGGTGCTGGTCGCTCAACGACTGATGTCCTTTCGTCGGCGTCAACAACGGTACGATTTTTTCATTTTTGCCATCAATCATGGTCAGCGTTGCCGAAGGCGTTGGGCCGATTGCATTCGACCGATTCATGAGCACGAAGTCACTCACTCTGCTGAGATTTTCGTTGATGGTCTCACATTTCTTGCCATTGCCGTCGATGATGGTGATGCAATTCTGCTTCGAAATGATTGAATGAGATAGCGGCGTGGATAGTGCGGTAGTCGAGGGTATTGCAATGCAAATGGGTGTCTTTGACGGGGTGCTCTTCTTGACCACTTTCAATTGGTTGAATTCTCGCTCGGTCTCACTGCGCTGGTCCTTGACGGAAGTTTGAAGGAATTTCACAAAAGTCTCCTCGTAAACTGAACGGGTGTTGATGCGGTTACTGGTATCGGTGCCGTAAGTGCTCGCTGATGACGAGGTCGATGGCATCGATTCACTCACGACAACGCCATTTATAAGCTCTGACCGGGCTGCTGTCCTCGCCGGTAGAGTTATTGTGGCTGCAGAGACCTCTGCCCCTTTCTCATTTTTCTTCGAAGCGTCGCTGCTGAAAATCAGTCTACGACTCTGGTAGAGTGGCAGGAATGTAGTTGTGGGAGTGATTTTCGCATTTCCATTTGTGATCGCGGCCAGATCCGCCGTCGTCGTTGTGCCGGCAATTAACGTTTTGCCGACGTCAGATATGTTTGTTGATGAGTTGGGAATTATCGACACCGATGAGTTTGGTCTCGTTAAAACGCCGCTGCCCAGCAATGGGGTCAACCGAATCGTCTTGCCATCTGTCTTGCAAATGTATAAATTGTTGCCAGCCATTTTTGTTTGGAAATTCGTGTGGTGCATGATGGACGCAGTCGACTTTGGAGGATTGTCCACGGTAGATGTCAAATAGAAATTGGTTTTTGGCAGAGGTTTATCGCTTGGTGTCACCGCCGGCGCTGCCAGTGAGCTCGTTGACGCAGAAGCAGAGGTCGACTGGAAGACGTCCTTTTGTTTGGGCAGCCCTTTCTTCACTTTGCTCAACATGGTCTCGACATTGCCACAACTTTTTGAGACTTGTTCAAGTCCGCTGCCGGATGCGCTGGTTGCCATTCTCGGACTGGGCCTGAATGACACAAGCACATTTTCACCTAGCGAGCGGCCAATAGACGGTTTGGGCGCATTCTTGACATTCGGCATGACGCTTAATGCGAGCCCCGAATGATGTTGCTGCAGTTGAGGCAGCTGGTTATCTACCTGGCCACCGCCATCGATTATGACGACCGTCATTTTTTGCCCAGCTCCGCTGGCATTGGCCTTGCTTGTTGCTGTTGCTATTGCTTTCGTTATGGCAGCTGAATTGTGTGCGTCAATGGCTCGCGCCATGGGTTGCTTCGTCGAGACGGTTGCTAAGTACGAGGACGAGCAACTAGTGCTATTTTGCTGAACCGACACCTGAGGCGCAGGATTCCTCTGAGGTGGTTTCCTACTCGCGGTCGACGCGGCGGAATTATCTTGATTTCTTACTTTATTCATTTGGTCAGCATTGTCGGCCCCATCACCGCCAGCCTCAGCCTCAGTCTCCGCTGAAGCATTTTTGTTCGTAACAACAAAGCTGGTGCCGTTCAGTGTATGCGAGGAGGTGGCTGTCGTCGTCAGTTGCGTTGCACGCTGGTTCGTAATCGGAAGGAAATCAGTATGGGAGATGGATGACTCACTTGTTGCGTTCACGGAAGGCGTCGATCTTTTGTTGTTCACAATCATTTGAACCATGCGAACAATTATTGTGTCGTTATTATGATGCTGGTGCATTAGCGCGGGATTTTTGAGGAAGGGCAACAACGTCAAATTGTGCAATGAAGCGTTCGCTTTGCTGTCCCATGACTTAAGCTTGAATGCATCTCTTTGATCGGACAGCAATGAGAATGGAAGCCGAAATGGCTTTGCTACGTTCTGACGATGTGGAACTGCATTCTTCGGGCCATACGAATCGGACCGCTTGCAACCAGCTCTCTCACAGAAGTTTTTCAAACCGAGCGATAACAACAACATAACTCTTCTCAGAAACGTCAACAGATCATGCAAATCTTTCGAGTTCTTGCTTAAAACTATCGTGCAATGTGTACAACCTGAATAGAAATGAACTTGAACTTGGGTTTTGGAAAACGCGGAAACGAGTCGAATCATCGCAGCAATTCGCTCCAATAACACCAATGAACGAACTATCCTCTCAAACAACAGCAATCTCTTCAAGCAATTCTCCAGCAATTTGATTATGATAAACATTACGATTGCATTCTCAAGCAAAACCATATAAACATTTTTCAGGAATTTTTGTGCGATTATCGCTGATTTAAGTCTATGCGTTAGCAATTCGATTGATGACTCAGCAATGATTCTGGATCGAGATGAGATCTGTGCCAAAGGCCTGTCCTTACCTTCAAGTGATTTCGTAAACGATGACCACCAATCGGTGATCGTCGCGACCTCGGCTGTTAACGAACATAAAGACTGCTTTTGGAGTTGGGCTTCACCTTGAAGACCTCTCCTGAAGCGATTAGAGCTATTTCCTCGATCATTTGGATGACAGTCGTGCTGCCAGTAGTCCTTCCGTCTCCCGATACGACTCTGCCCATCTAAAAAATTCACCTGAAAGATTGTTTTTTGTTTTAATTCGAGTTCAAACGAATTTTCTGAAGGTTTTTGCTTACCGATCTTTCTCCCTCTAGCTGCGATGTGATGACATCAGCGCTCGAGGCATTAGCGTTGAGTTGATGACTCCTTTGTTGGTGCTGGGTTTCTGTTTGCGTTTTGCTGTTTGTATCTGTGTTTGTATCTTTCTGCTGCTGTTGCTCATGATGATGTTGATGCGATCGATCGAAGTTTATTTGTTTCGTGTAATGCGTGGTGCGCGATTCATCATCGTCGTCATCTTCATCGTTTTTGTGGCCATTTTGATTGTTCATCAAAGTATAATTATCGAAATGGCTTTTCGACTCGTCATCGTCCTCTGCATCATCTTTGGCTATGTGATCCTCTTCAGCATTGTTGGCATTCAAATGATCCGCTTCGGCATCGACAATGCAGCACTCTTCGACCACAACCGGCTCTGTGAGTTTCTCACAAACATTCTCGTAAGCGTCTTGATCCATGTCAATCAAGGACATGTCCGAGTCCATTGAGTCATCACTGTGACCGTTGCTGTCATTGCTCCCGCCAAATCCGCTGAATGTTGATTTAACTTTCCCGCTTTGTCTCAGATTCGATTTTCGCGGACTAATCCTCTTGTATCGATCAATCGTGTCTTGTTTGAGTTTCTGCAACACTACGACTGGTTGAAATTTCTTTGAATTAGCATTTTCTGTGCTGATTTCATCGAAATTAAAGAAGGGGATGTTCGCCTCTTCGTTCGGATAGTCGTCGTCATCCTCATCCATGCATTGGTCCCGCAGACTTGGTAAATGATTGATTCGTTTCAGTGCCACGGTGCAGTGCTTCGTAAGCAATTCTATTCCCAGGACGTTGCTGTCGCAGCTCGGTTGTTCGGCTTGAGGCGGAAAACCAGCAACTCGCTGTCCATTTCCAATGGCCTCTGCGAGAGGGCTAAGTCCAGAGCTCTCGATAAGTCGACTGTGATCGGAACCATTGGTTTCGGAGCTCTCGATATCCTCACTCAGTTGTAACGGGGAATGAACGTCTAGAAAGGTGGGTTGCGCATCTGTTGATTCGGGTGTCGCGCACTCGCCGTCCACAGGCAGTTCAGTTGTTCCGCACGAGCTCAACCCGAGTGGCTGGTAATCGTTGATGGGCATCTCATTATGCTCAATCAGAACTCTCCTCTCGTTCCCGTTCCCGTTCGATACATCGTGGTCCCTGTCCCCTTTTCTGGGCTTTCGATACGTCAATAATGGATTTTTCGATCTTCGCTTTTCTGGATCTACCGATTGGATGGCCGCCACTGCCAATGGGTTCAATGCGGCGAGTGCGGGGAGCGGAAGGTATGTAGCTGACATTGGAGCACAATGTGGTGTGGTTCTTGTGGTGATTGTTGTGGTAGCCGACGATACAAAAGCTGAAACGGATGCGGATATTGGCGTCAACGGAGGCCATGGAAGCATGTCCGCTAGTGTATTATCGCGAATTAATTTCGGTGCGATGAAAGTTGGCTCTGTCTCGTGAATCAGTACTGAATCGATAAAGGATGCTTTGGTATCGAATGACATGGCAGGCAGCAGCTGTTCGACTTGGAAAACGCTTGCAGAGCTATCGATCGAATTCGAAGGAAACTTCTCTTTTGGGCTTCCATGCAAATTCTCGCCATTGCCAAAAATCGCTTTAGTTTTCGATGGCGATGATTCTCCAGGCGTGTACTGGGGACTACGACTCTGTCTCGCCTCGTTCTTGGTTTCGTTCGTCGACGACTGACTTTGAACATTGCCATCTCGGATGTATGTGGGCATGGTGCTGTTGCCCGCGCTCAATTCACACATGACGTCGTCCTTATTAGACGTGGAATCATCAGTTTTCCCCTCTTTCTGGTCTGAGATCATGGAAGGTGCACGATCCACACCAGCTGTATCATAATTCGTGTAAATCGGATGCACTGCAGTACTCATTGAATCGTCTTCCAACTTGACTTGCGCTATCGGCACGACTTTCCCTTTCGTCATTTCAGTCATAGAATTGGCTGTGCCGGTTTTGGCTTGTGATTTCGTTGAAGTGCCCTTTTTAGGCCTTGCCTTTTCGCTACTCATTTTAGACTTCTTTTCCGCTGCTCCGCCGGGGGATTTGCCATTGCTTTTTCTCTTGGCTGGGCCCGGAACACTGCCCGCCATAGCCTCGTTGTCTTCGTCCGAATTGACTCTGCATTTCAAAATTTGTCTTCGTTTTTTTGCTTGTTGCCTCCTAACCGCTCTCGCTTTGAACAACTTCGATTCAGACGCCGTGTCAGTGGCGTCACTGTTATCGGAATGGTGTGATTCGGTGCTACTGCTTTCCTGTGCGTATATCTCATAGCCTTTTTCGATGCCAGAGTATTCGTGCGGCTTGAAGTCCTTGAAGTCGTCATAGTTCAGTTTCAAGAAACTCAGCTTCGTGTTGGCTTGCGCAGTACACTTCTCGAGAATCGTCAATTTTTTCTCATTTGACAATAATTGTAAGCATTCAGCGTTCAGGTCCGACCAATTCATCAACCACGACAGATTTTTGAGACGAGAAACATTCAACAAACAGGACAAATCCTGTCTCACCGCCTCAGATAACGTCGTTAACGAATCCAACAATCGCGATGGTGCCTTCGAGACATCATAATTGGCGGCACTCAGCATTTTAGTGCCATTGATTGCGTGTAGTGCGTCGATGTATTGTACTTTCGAGGTGAGTGACTCCGCCCTGTTTAATGATGAAGAAGGAACCTTTGTGGCTCTGCTTTTCTCCTCCCCACAATTCACCGCCAAATGATTAACAGCGTCGTGCTCGGCCTCCAGGCCCGGATACATTTTCTGGGCCACTGGCACTACTCGATCGTAATTCTCTCTCGTGGGGTTCATCGAAAATGCCGTCAAAATGCATTCACGCGTCAACTCAGGGTACTCCGCCAGCACCTCCCCCAAGAATATGTAGCGAGGGGCTATTCGCTTCTCTAATTCCATGATGTTTGAAGCGTCCACAGCCTCGTCGTACTTCTTCTCCTCCAGGTGATTGATTTCTTTGGTTAGAGCCAAGCAAAATACTTGCAGCAATAGCTCTCGTTCGAATGAGCACTGTGAAGGAAATACGATTAACGGTTAGACCATAGCTAGTTACCTTCGAACTCGTCTCTTTACTTACGATTTCATACAGGGCCTCACAAGCGGCATATTGATTGGACCTGTTCCGTGCATTGGCTGCCAGCTTTGTGAAAAGCTCTGAAAATCCTACATCCGTTTTGTGCTCTTGAATCCACATCGAAAGGAACTTTCTGACTATCCACGCATCCGTTTTCTCGCAGTTTATTATTCTCGAAACGAACAATTGCAGAGCATAGGGCCCAACACGACTGAGATATTTGTGAAGGCGATCGTTCTTGATGCCCGACTGGTCGCCCGAAGCTGACGACGGTGGCAACGATGAATGGGAGAAATGGTTGTTGCCCACTGGCCTGGCCACCTGGTCACTGTCCTTGAGTGATATCGTCCCATAGCAGGCTTGTATGAAGTCCTTGGACGATTCAATGTCCATCGATTGCAGTTCAGTGGTGAGCTGCTTGTGACGCTTGAACTTGTACAGCAGCGACAAATACGTTTCCAAAAGGTATTGATTTTGTCGAACGGAAACGGTGTTTTTCAACGGGTGCGTGTTTGGGCATTCTCGCAGAGCGCGGATCGCCTTCCCACTCAGATTCATGGCAGCTTGGTCGCATCTCGACTCAATTAGCTTTCGAACTCGCATCTGAATCATGCACCCACGTTCCGCTTCGAAATATTCGATTTCTGTTTTGAGTAGATTTCATCAAATTATAATCCAATTGAATTGAATGCAAGATTAAATTAAATTATCATCCCACGTCGAGGCATTTCAATCGGCCAAAGACTCACCTTTCTGCTGGTCATTTGCGTTGGTCGTCCACTCGACATCGGTGTTGGTGTTCAAAATACTGTGCAAAACTGGATGACCCCACGGATCGTCCATATTATTCATTATATATATACATCGATATTTGATATGCTGGCTTTCATCTAAGTGCGGAATGCACGATTTTATGTCGCTTTTCATGTGAAGGAAGTCTTCTGTATTCATTTGACGCCATTTCGCCTGAAAGTTCAATTGAGGGCATTTCAAAATCTCAAATTGTTTAATCACTACGCTCCGAGATGGCGCCCTCAGCCAGAGCCTCATCTACTGATGTATTGTCGAAATGGACCCCAGAAGCAGATCTCTGCTCGATTTTTCTTCCATTCGCAACAATAACCATTTTCAGCCCATTTTATCGGCCAAGGCCTCTCTGAAATACAAAAATGTCGCGAAGGCTGAGACGATCAAATTTACCAGTAGCATTGACTCCAAGGTCTGGCAGACGATCCAGTGAATAATCCGCGATGCTTCATCCGCTGGTCCTTGAGAGGTGACGAATCTTAGGGAATTCGCCCAAGCAGCACGCAGCAGTTTGACACGCTCTTCGAAGCTCTGATTCAAATTCTTCCACTTCTTGAAGTCATTCTAAGCGAGAAGTAATGAGAAAGGGCAAAAATTAGAAATGTCAATCAAACACCAAAATGCATTCAGTGAGAACGTCAACGAGATGATTAACCGAATGTCATGAACGCAATAGGCTGTTGAATAGTTACAAATTTACGGAACGACATAGCGAAAACCATTCACAACACAGTCACACGCACACAAATGCAAACACTCCCCGTGACAAGGTTTTATTTGTCAGACACGAATATCACTAGTTCCTGTTGCACCAAGCTGCCACACACTTCAAACACATTCATGTTGCCTTTGGCCGTGTCGAGAAAATTGCTAATCCTGTTTTGAATTCTTCAGTTGGATCGACATCCAGTCACTTGGCAGCCAAAACAATTTGAACTCGACACCAAATAAGAGTCACATTAGACATTCCCGTTCGTCGTGTTGCTCATTCGAACGAGCGACGATTGAAGATTCCAACATTTTTCCCGAAATTTCTCTTGATATCAGAACTCTCATCGGCCGCAATAACAACAACAAAAACAACAACAACCACAACACGGTTGAAATATCAGTCGGAATAAAACTTTGACCACCATGTTCGCCAGGAGTGCATGCAAGCGAATATGCGAGCACGTAAAATAACGAACATCGCAGAGTAGCTGCTGTGTGTGTGTTTTTTTTTCTGAATCAAATCCACTACATTTCTCCCTTCGGAGCGTGTGATATGGAAAATCATGAAGAAGAAGAAGAAGAAGAAAAAACTGGAGGCTGCGCTGATTTGTTACGAGCGATAGTGGACGTTCCCTACTGAGCAACTATTTATGTCACAGAAGTCTTACTTTTTACGCTCGCAATGTATTCGACCGACACTGGTCCGACGGCCACCATTCGGAGTGGATATGCTTAGGCCACAGCACGAATCCACATGGACAATCCATTTGCCAAATATTGTGATGAAGGAAATTGTTATTTTTCCGCCAAAAAATACAAGAACAATACATCTTCTTTTGTCGCGTCCGTCGATTATCATAACGAGGCAAAATGAGAAATCAAACAGGAAAATTATTCGCATTGAATCCGGAGGGGAAAAACATGGCTGACGCAAGCCACCCTCAATCACTATTCGAAAATATCCCTTGAACTCTGATAATGTTCATTCGGACTGTAGCGAAACCCGATTGGATTCATTGGGCGCATTCTATTGGCAATCATATCATCGGCAATCACACACTGCTGGAACTCCGGTGGTTACTCGCTTCACTTTGGTTTGTTTTGTTTTGTTTGGGTGGTTTGTTTTGCTCATTTCCATGTTCACGGCCCTGGCATTTGGCCGTGGAGCAAACAGTAAATGGATTGGAAAAGTTTTAATCAATCCAACTAGAATGCCCAAATGAGCCTAGCGAGAATTCGTTCCTAAGCCAATCCTTGGGACGGCATTGACGATGAGTTATCAGTGAGCTCAGCTCGGCAATCCAATGCGATTCCACTCAAAGCCGTCAATCAGCCTTCTTGCATGGGAAATCCGAGTTGCACCAGCTGATTCACGCGGAATGCACGGCCATTAAGTTGAAATGAATGAAATGCAATCGCTTTTTTCGACAAATTTTCCACCCCAAAACGGCAATTGAGAACGGCACGCACAAACAACAAACATTCACGCGTATCTTATTACATCTCAAAGACGATTTATTGCATCGGCAATGAGTCGGGTCGGTCGCAACGTTTGACCATGATTCTCATCTGCGATTCCATGCGACGGGCATCACGGGCGATGACTGCCCGCTCGAATGGACCCGCACAAATTGATTCGAACGTAAATTGAAAATCATTTCTGATGCAAAAATGTTACCTTAAAGAAATTCAGCAAACTCTTTCTGTCACCCGATTCAATGGATGTTGTTGTGATTGCATCGGTG
>JANSTV010057380.1:0-12638 GCA_027564135.1 Lestremia cinerea | reverse complement strand
CAATGTGATGGTCGTTTCGGGTTGCCGTGTGAGATTCGACCGTTGACGTACTTCCAGTGTTGACCGAACCGAATTCCCCGCCACAATTACACGAACGATGTTCGCCGCCTCAAAGTCCCGATTGTCGCCGAAGCCATCTAAATTCCCGTAAATCCATTGTTGCAGCAATTCCA
Source organism: Lestremia cinerea (assembly GCA_027564135.1). NCBI lineage: Eukaryota > Metazoa > Arthropoda > Insecta > Diptera > Cecidomyiidae > Lestremia > Lestremia cinerea. The sequence continues at coordinate 12,465 of JANSTV010057380.1, read as the reverse complement.
AAGACATTGTCATGTCTTCGGGCGACGATTGATCCAAGCCGGAAACCAGCACCAGCAATGGCGATGTGGTGAGGTCTCTTAGGGGCTTTTGAGGTCCGCTTTCGTAGAACAGAATTTCTTCGACCAGAAATTTTCCATCGCCTTCCTCGTAACCTGCACGATTGATGGACATTTTTAGTGATTTTACGATGGCTAAAGATTAGGTTGTTTACAAAAGCAATTGCGAAATGAGTGAGTACATTGATGGCTCAAATCAAACGTGTTAGATGAGAAATGAGTGAGTGAACACAGTGGGACTAAATGGTTTTAGTGCAGGCAAACACTGAGTGCATTCAATTTCATTCAAGTACTTACGATCGATTCCTGCATCGATCCAAATTTTTCAGAGAGTTTTGGCAAAAAGGAAACATTATTTGTTCATTCGTTTCCAATGAAAACGCATAACTTACCCAGAACAGCACAAACGACACCAGTGACGAGGCTGTGCACATCTACCTTCCCAATCAAAGTGATTCGCTGGAGTTCATCTTCCAAAATCAATTTATCGGCTTCGTCCACGCAGTTATCTCGAACCGGTTGCGGTGCCAGTTGACACTCTTCGGAAATGTCTCGCAAAATGCTCGGCTTCAGCGATTGATGTTTGAACAGAGTGCCAATGAGAACGCAATGTTCGGGATTTTCCTCTCTCAAATCGCCCATACGCTTGACCGGATATTTGCTCCCTTTTTGGAGAAAAAATCGATCAGCTTAACCGGAATTGTGGCTCCATCCATCACTTACCCCATGTCGATTCAACAGTTTCCGTCAGCCAAATTCGCATCTCGCCCAGCCGCGAGGCGTAAATGTGAGCAAATTGCCGTGAGTAATCATTCCGGGGGCCGAATTGAAATCGCTCTGAACTATTGTCGAACGAGGCTTTCAATCGCTGGAAATCATCCGCCGCACAGCAATTCTCATCGTTTGGAAACAGCATTTTGTTCAAGAATTAGAGCGTCGAGAAATGAATGTTTCGCGCTATTTGTAAACAACATCAGAGCTGACGTTTGGCAAGTCTCCGCTGGTTGAGATCGTTCAATGCCGTTGTCGGCACGAAATGAACTCATCGCCCGGCTGAAAAGACAATAATACAATTTCAGCAGATTCTCAGAAGAAAGAAAATTGTTTGTCGCAAAACAAATGTGAAACAGACGCGAAGCACACGCAAAACCAACGATTCAGCGACGGCCACATCAACGAAGATGTTTCGAGTTTTGTTATTAATTTTCGTTCCATCGTGTTTGGTCTTGACCGTTCTTCCGGTTAAGCATCCCAATGCCGTCCAACGAAGGATGAACGCGTTCAAAATTGTCGATGACGTTATTAAGATCTCGCCAACCAAACGAGTGACCGTTACATACAACGACCATGGTCGAGTAAAATGGGCCAATTTGGGAGATATTTTGGAGGAGAATGAAGTGAAGAATATGCCGAAACTGCGCTGGAATTGGACCGAAAGAAGCTTTTACACGATGGTGATGATCGATCCAGATGCTCCGAACCCGCAAAAACCCACCTCTCGATCGGTATGTTTTCAAAATGGGCATTTAGTGCAGACAATAATTTCAGGTGATATTTTGCAGTGGCTTCATTGGCTGGTGGTGAACATTCCTCAAAACAAGATGGGAAAAGGAAAAACCATAATGCCTTTCGCTCGGCCAACTCCACCGGAAGGTTCAGGTCTCCATCGCTACATCATTCTCGTGTTCGAACAATCGAGATTCTTCGACCTGGACGAACAAACCAGAATGCTGAGGACGTACGTAAGTCGCAGTGGTTTTCTGATGAAGAAATTCGCCCAAGACTGGCAATTGGGCTCCCCCATCGCGGGCAATTTCTTTCGAGCCCGGCACAGCCAGCTGATATGAACATCAGCTGATTCTGCTATCAAATAAATTATCTAAAATGTGGAAAATGTTGCTTTTTTAATATAAATGCGAGCGTCTAATGATTTAGAATTCCATGGATGACATCGTGCACATCAAACAGGTGTAGTGGGCTATTCGCGGAAAGGCTCGACGAAAACGACACAGTTGCTTTGATGATTCGACAGTATCGACATCGAAAATTGAAAATGCTTGCAAAGTGTTCACTAAGTTTCGTTTTCCTGAGTTTGGTGGGTGAATATGTGAGTGCTCAAACCGCAGTCCAGAAGGTACTGATCAGTCATGAAGTTGTGAAAGATCTCGGAATTGAGCCACCAGCTCATGAAGCGGTTGTGACATTTAGCGCTCAATCATATCCAGTTGTACCCGGAGATGGCGTGAATAAACACATAGCCACGGCTCAGCCCAACATAACCTGGCCTTCCCTTAACAGCGATTACTACACGTTGCTTGTGATTGATCCAGACGCTGATTCTCGCAGAGACCCCAAATTCAGGTCGGTAAGTGTCAAAATTGGGTCATTTATGATCTGCGTGATGATCTTGACATCTCTTCTAGTGGCTTCATTGGCTGGTGGTTAACATTCACGGGAATCAAATAAAAAATGGGGACACTATGCTGCGCTACAATGGGCCTGATCCATCAGAAACCACAGGCTTTCATCGTTATGTGGTACTTGTATTCAGGCAATCGCGATTCTTTAATGATTTGGAGCAAACTCAAATGAGGAACAGATACGGTCAGCGGAATAGTTTCCCAGTGAGGAAATTCGCTGAAAACTATGGATTGGGAGACGCTATTGCTGGCAATTTCTTCCAGACTGAACATTGACCGAGTTACATTTTCCGGCAGTTGTGAATCTCTAATTGGAACGTTTCATTAAAATTATTTCTTTTCGCGTTGCAGAAATAGTATTTTATTCAAATTTTAGACCACGTCAGTCGAACCGAATGAATTTGTAAATATTTGCACTCGGCATTTTTGAATTCGTTTGGTGTCGATTCTTCATTAGAATGAGTACGTTTCGTGACGACCTTAATTCAGACCGGTGAATGATTGCTCGAAGCGAAGCCGTCTTATTTGAAGTAGTGAAAAGTCCCCACCTATTTCCAGGTCCGAAATTTTCAATTGACCTTTGCCTCATTTCGAGCACAAATGATGGCTGAAGGATGCTTCGAGAATAGAGAACATTAGAAAGTGTGGAGAGAAGAGTAACTCTCCAATCTGCGTTGTCATATCAATGCGAAACCGCAATCATTTTCCTTAAGTCAAAAAATGTTCTGCAGCCGCTTGCAATCAATCGCAAAATCTATTCATCCACTTAAAACGCAAAGTATTCGTTTATTCGCATCGGCAATCAAACCAACCATGGAGGAACATCAAATAGTACCGGACGTAATCCCAAAGGCACCAGCAGAAGTGTGCAAGGTCACCTATCCAAGTGGTGCTTCGGTCGAGCTAGGCAATGTATTGAAGCCGCGACAGGTCAAAGACATCCCTAAAGTCGAATATAACTCGAACGATAGTGATTTGTACCTTTTGTGCATGACCGATCCGGATGCACCGTCTCGCAAAGAGCCAACTTACAGAGAGGTATGATCGACTCAGAGTGACATTTGCCGGGGAAATTTAATGTAATTCTCTACTTTTAGTGGCATCATTGGCTAGTCGGCAACATCCCTGGCAATGACATTGCTAGTGGCGAGACTCTTTCCGAATACGTTGGCTCTGGACCGCCAGAAGGCACTGGATTGCATCGTTACGTGTTTGTGGTTTACAAACAGCATCGCAAGCTCGATTTTGAAGAATTACGTTTGACCAATCGTAGTGCTGACAACCGTGGCGGATTCTCCATCGCGAAATTCGCTCGAAAATACGCCTTGGGCAATCCACAAGCAGCTAATTTTTACCAAGCCGAATGGGATGACTACGTTCCTGAATTATACAAGCAGCTCGGTGCTTGAGAATTGTATTTCTTGATTTCACATTTTTCAAGGGTTAATTATTTGCTGGGACACTCCATTGACTGTAACCAGCCATAGTTGGATCAATAAAATTATCGGCATTTATTTTCAAAAAAAAAAAATGCATCGTTTTCTTTCCACACTGGCCTATTGATCCGAATTGCAAAGATTTCTCAAGTTGACAGACGATGGTGAACCAAATAGGTTAGCTGCAACAGGTCCATCAATATCGTCGCCGCCCATGACGTTGCAATGCATTGCAAGGTTGTTAGTGTACACGCGATAGTCGCTCGATGTTGTCGATGTTGCAATGCTTTCGTTAATAGTTGACAATTGGAATGCAAAAATTCCGTTCAAAATTGAAAAGAATGACTTGAGAAAACCAACAAGTGGTTTCATGCGAAACGCTTTATCGGCGTATTTGAAAGCATTAAATTTGAGCATAGTCAGTGAAGTGGGCTTTGACATCCAACTGTGCGAGTGTATTGATTGTTTGATCAAATTGTCCGAGCCGTCGAAAGGATTTTTCTACTCGGATTTGCTGCTTCCAAGTGCGTACATTCGGCACCTTTTTCACCAAAATGTCTCTAAAGAATCGATCCCCTTTCAGCCTCCTCGAAATGCATCTCACTCTTTCGGTATTTAATCAACTACCTCTGTTACTTCGAAGAAACCAAACGGGACATTTGCCGAGAGTACAATCAAGCGCGTGAAGACCACAACAACGTTTTGCTAGAAATAAATCAATTAAGAACGGCGAACGAACAAATCAAAAATCGATCGGAGCAGGTGATTTGTTTTTTCATTGTGATTTTTTCCAAGTGATTTCATTAAAGCCGTGATCGGCTTTCAGATAGCCGAACGAATACAGCGGTTCGAAGTCGAAGTTCCCAACTTGAAAGCAAAGATCGATTACCTGACATATCACATGGCTTCGCTGCAAAAAGTGAAAACTGTGAAGTTGAATGAAAAGAGATCGATTGAGGCGGCTTCATTGAATAGCGAAATCAGGGAAAATGATCTTCGAGCGGAAATCGTAGACCCGACTGAGTACCAAAGCCTTGTGGATACGCTGCAATCACTGGAGCAGGAGCTCGTTGAGGAGAAACGGAAGCATGGTCAACGAATCCAAGAGAATATGTTCCTCGTTCAAGAACAAAGAGAAATGGAGTTGTTTCAGAGGCACATTAACGTGATAATCAACAATCGCCATGAAATAGAGGCAGCTCAAAAGCTCAAGTAAGAAGTTTCGTCAAAGGCCTGAACTTGCCTCTTAGAAGAGTTTTCTTTTTCAGATCACTACAAGGCCGACTTATAGACAGCAAAAACGCTGCGGCGTTGACCCATAGGAAGATGGACGATCTCAAAAAGGGCGTACGTGAAATTGAATTTGAAGTCGCGACACAAAAAGAGGAATTGAAAAGACAAGAAAAGCTTGCTGAACAGTTCGACGAGACTTGGCGGCATCGCTTCGATCAGCTGACCCGGTAAGTGGATGGATCATGCTCTTCATCGGCCTCATGACAATGCTTTTCAGAATGAAAGAAACAGCGTTGCGAGGGAACGCGCTCCTCGAGAAGCGCATCAAAGAACTAGAAGTGAAACTTGAAGAGGAGAAACAATTTCAACAGCTTCTTCTCACCAATCTGGCAGAGGGCATAAATAAAGCATTCAACCCCTTCGAGAAAGACTTGAACAACCTTCAAGGTTGAAACAAATAATTTGATCTTGATTTTTTTTATTAAGAATTCCATTGTATTCGAATATACTTTGTGAGATAATGAAAATAAATTAATTAATTAATTATGAATTCATTTTTGAAATAAGTAAAATCGAATTGCAATTATTGATTAGATAGATTTTGATTTCCAAACGTATGTCGTAGAGTTTGATAGCGATTTTCCAAAAGAGAAAATTAATTGAAGAAATAACCAATGGCACATTTTTTGACTATTTCAATTCCAAACCGAAACTCCTTCGACTGAAAACCGAAATTTTGAATTAATGACCGGAAAGACGATTGGAACACTGCGACATTGCCAGCGTGTGGATCTAACTTTCAACAATAACGATGATGCAAATCAATGAACTAACTCAATGAGCCGAAATTATAACAAGCTTTAGCGTGGAGCGCATAGAGGTTTCCGTGTGATATGGATGTAGCCGCTTCTGTAATACTGCGGAATTGCTATGTAGTTTTCTTGGTTGATATCGTGACGCATGTCTGAGAACTTGCGGATGACATTGACGATTTTCCCTGAAAATATTGAATTATTTAATCGAATAAATGCCGCTTTGAGTCAGTCATTTCGAGAGCAGATGAATTCCACAAACTCACCCAGAACGTTCATTTTATGAAATCTCTTATTTTGAATCCCCAGAATGTTTCTCAAACTGCCGTTGCTGGACAGTCGTTGAAGGATTTCCGCCACTGGGACTTGAATCATTTCCGGATAGAACACATCGGAGCTCATCTGAAAGATCTTGTGTCAGAGAGAGAGAAAAGAAAATTGCAGAAATGGTCATTTACCGGAATGAACTCAATGTCGAAGTCATTCAAATCGCAGGCAGCTTGAATGGCCTCCATCAGAGTGATGTAGTTGCAGTTCCGTTTCGAGACGTACTCGAGATATTCAGGGATATTCATGCCATCGACTTTCTTTGTTGACGTGGAAGTTGCATCTGGATTGCAACTTTTTTCCGGCTGCAGATGCTGGTGAAGGACCCCTCGGTTTGGTTGTATCCCGAGTTTATTCTGAAATTGGAATCCGAATTGATGTTTTTCATGACTGATTTGATGGCTTTGAATCTCACCAATGCCTCAACGATGTCGTTCTCCGTGCAATGAACACTGAAAATGGCCACTGCTTCCGCCGATGAAGACACTGCAGCCTCTTCGAGTAGACCTTCAATGCGAAGTCGAGCGAGATCGCCGTTATAACAGGAGCTCCCATTGGCCGATGCTGACGTTTTTCCAACGCCATTGGAACAGCTTGTTGGTACCAGACTTGAGGTTGCGACCTCAATTGGTTGATGTTCGTTCGAATGCAGACGATATTTGGTTGTACGGCATCGCTTGCATTCGCTCTCAACCGAAAATTGAGAGCATTCCGAACAAGTGCCATTGGGCACACTTGAATTCGATTTAGTTCGAACCGGTCGCAATGCAACCGAACGTATTGTCTTTGGTATTGTGCCAGTGTATTTCTGCATCGACAATGATACGGTGCTGTTGTAGTATTCACCGCGTGAGGATGGCGGTGATACTCGGCTGGCGTCATCTTCCATTTGTTTCATCATTTTGTCAACATCTACCGCGAGTTTGGAACAGATATTGCTTGGAGATATGGCTGACTCAGGTAAGCCAGCCAGTGTGTCGTCTTTGGCCAAATGACCATTGCTTTGTGTCCAGTCGATTATAGGGCCGTGCTCAATGCTGCGTTCCACAGCTTCACTGAGAATCACAGCCGCAATCGGAGGATGTTCAAATGCTGTGACTAAGTTTACCACCGCTTCGGGAGGCACCAACAAATTGCTTTCGTTCTCCACCTCCGATGGGGGATCCGGCTCGAAATCCATTTCGAGAAAGTCATTCTCATCTTCTTCGCCAGCACGAACGCCTGCGTCGAAATCCTCCGCTCCACGATATGCATACACACAGTCATCCGAATTGCTGGATACGTCTTCCTCCTCGGAAATTAAATTATTTGGCAGCAAAATAACGTCGTTGATGAGCCCATTGTTGGGGTCATCACTGTTGAACGAGAGATTGTCCGTGGAATTGTTGTCCGATTGGTCGTCGGTGGAATCGCTATCAATCGACCGAGTGTCACAACTGCAGTTATCCGGCCGTTCATCTCGTTCATTGCCCGTGTCTTTCGGCAATGTCTCTTTGGTTGCATCCATCTGACTGGCCGAGTCGTTTGCTTGATCTTCTGGTGGTGCATCAGCACAGTTCCCCACTAAATTCCGTGATAGCATGCCAATATCGTTGTTATTGTTGCATGACGGCAAACTGTCTGTCAGCGATTCCGTTGTTATGACGCTCTTCGTCGTCTCTAATCCATCAATGTGATTCTGCAAATGGATTCTGTTGTGCTCGTTGTCGTTTCGATCGCAAATCCCATCCATTCCGGCCGCATACGATTTTACGATGAAATTTTATTGATTTTCACCCGAAAATTTTGCTCACATTCAACAACACCATCGAACGATGCCAGTATGATTGGCCAATGCGATTCAATGTTGTGTCTCGATAAAACCAAAAGCGTCCAACAAAAGAGCACTGAGTCAACGCACACAAACAACAAACAATTTCAAACACCAGATGATTCTTGAAAGGAGTTTGTTCAAAACTACGCAGCACATACATTCGATGCAAATGCTCGTTTATGGCGATGCATGGCACTGTTTCGATCGATCGAATCAAATTCACAATCGCACCGACCGAGAATTCAACGTCACAATATTCACACTGGCTTTTTCTCAAATCACTGAGGTTTTTTCAATTATTGAATTTGCTCGTACGCTGATTAATTCTTCATTTATTTTGACAGATTTCATATGAGTTCATTTCCACTGCCAGAATTCATTCGAATCAGTTTTTGTTTGTTTTGTCTGAATATAGTTGCGGTTCATGATGACAATCTGATGGAAATTTTCCGCTGCGTTCACAATGGACCGTCGGTAGGTGATTCACAATTGAGATTTTCTCACTATTTGACATCGTTTGAAGTGAATTCGATCGAATAGAATCTGATGAATACTAATAGCCTCAGCTGGTGTCCCACTCAAAAGGCAAGGCTTTGACCTGGCAATGCCCATTCAATTCAATACCAAATTCATTTCGAAAAACTGCAAACCGACGTCAACAGCATGACCACTTAAACGTCAAATCACCGTCCAACCAACGAACCAAAACAATAGCAGCATTCCTCAAACAACAACACAATTTTGCGTTGAAGTGATTTTATTTGATTCGCAAGTTTAATTTTGGAGGGTTTTCGCGCGGGAAATTCATCGAAAAACCTCGAGAGAAAGCAAAGAAAGCGTGCGACCAGAATGACAATTTGGAAATCAGTGGGATACGTCCGGCAAAATGTGTGTTCGCTGCTGAGAATGGCTACGCGAACGCAAGCATGTCAACAGCGGAGCATTGCATCGCAAATTGAAGGACAAAACGCCGATCGCAAGATGAGGGGATGGCAGATCCATGAATACGGTGGTGTGGATGCCCTGCAGTTCAATCATCACATAAAAATGCCGATTCTGAAGAATCCGAATGAGGTTCTCGTTCGAGTTCAAACAACCTCCGTCAATCCAATAGACATCAACATGACTCGTAACTTTGGCGGCCTTCACCATGAACTTTCTTATAAACAGGTTTTGATTCATTCCAGACGGTTACGGTGCAACATTACTGAATATTCTGCGATGGAGCGAAAACATTGAATTTCCATTAGCTTTCGGTCGTGACTTTTGCGGTGAAGTTGTTCAAAAAGGCATGACCGTGCGAGAGAATATCCAATTAGGTGACAAAGTGTGTGGAGTAGTGCCACCCCATCTGCCTGGATGCCACGCAGAGTACGTTGTTGTGGATGCGTCGAACGTAAGCTTTATGGCATTGACTTCCGAATCGATAATCCACTAAAGGTCTCTCCCGCAGGTGACGCACAAACCCAAGAAATTGTCTGACGAGGATGCAGGCGGCTTGTTGTATGCCGGCTTGACCGCTTGGTCAGGACTATTCATCACGGGTGGCTTAGGTGGTATCACTGGGGCTATTACATCCCAGGGAGGAGGCAGAAGTAAGCGTGTGTGTATATTGGGTGCTTCTGGCGGTGTTGGAAATATTGCTGTGCAAATCGCTCGAGCGGAAAATGCTCTCGTGGTCGCTACTTGTTCTACAAATGCGATTGATTTCGTGAAAAATCTGGGTGCGGATAACGTCGTGGATTACACTCAGCCTGATGCAAACGATAAGCTAAGAGCTCTCGGCCCATTTGACATCGTTCTGGATTGTGCTGGGAAAGGCCCCGAGTTTGTCAGCGAAATGGGATGTAAGTACGGTAACTATGTGACTTTCAGTTCGCCGCTGCTGAGGAATTTCGACAACCATGGACTGGCCATCGGGTTGGCTACGAACGTTGCAAGTTTGGTGGGAAGCAACGTACAATCGATCACGCAACAGAAAGGCCTGGTCAAATGGGCTTATTTCGTTGCAGCACCGCATGGAATCGAGTATTTGAAAAATCTTGTCGAACGGAATAAGGTAATCGAATTGAAAACCGTTTCATCGAAAGCCATCGAACGCTAATCTCAACGATTTCTCATTGCAGTTGATGCCAATCACCGAAAATGTCTACGATTTCGAAAAGGCTAATGAGGCGTATCAACGAGTTAAGGACGGACACTTGAGAGGAAAGGTCGTTATAAAATTAGAATAGTCAACATTTTTCATAGATAGTAAAGCAATGACATATTCGAGAGATAATCGAGACAATAAACTCTTTTCCTTGTTTTTTTTTTTTTTGATTGAACATTCGCTCGTCACCGGAACGGGCTTCAAATACTCAGCGTTGAAGCAGCAAGTTCGAATCCATTGACGACACCAAGTACAATTCCAAATTTTCTTTCCACGTCATGCGCATATCAGAGGCATCCTTTCCGGGAATTCATTCATTCAACTCTCACCTTCTGAAATGAATGATGAATTGACCAAATGACTCTGTCAGCAGATTGTAGGTACGCCATTCGCTTCGACATTCAATATTTGCGTAAGCAAATTGCGCTAACGATTCTTCCTCATTAAATCGTTGCTTATAACACGTACGGACACACAGATACACACACACACCGACTCAAACATCGAGTGCCTCATTCAATAGGAAATTGTGTGGTACGCATCAGAACATGGTTGATTGGCGGTTAACATCGTGCCATTCGCTTAAAGTCACATTGGATGAACTTCACAAAAACGGTCGAATGCTTAGGCCAGAATGTGATGAGTTCGAAAATGTCGTGAGATAGTAAATGAAAATGTCGTAAGTCTAATCGAATGAAAAGAAATCGCAATAGCACGGTATGCGGCAAAAGCTTTGCGATTCGTACTAGTAATGCATGTCGGCACTGTGAAGTGCAACTCTCACAGACATTCTGGCGCTTTGAGTGATTTGTAAAAATCGATGGCGTCGTCGATGACCAAGCGAATGAAAGACGCGTGTGAAATTCTTCGACAAGGTAATCCTTTGGCTCTGAAACGAATATTCGAGAAGGCATTAACCGTATTACGCGATAGACAATCGATTGAATGGCACTTGAACGAAAGTGGCGCTTATCGCGCCCATTGCCTCGCTTAAAATGTAACAACTGGACGATTCTGAGCAAGGGGGTCATGCAATGTGACGGCGATCACTCTTCACCGTCCGCTAATAGCACCTTCAATGCCATGTCATAAGACCGAAAATCAGTTATCAATGCGCACAGACGGCAATCGACGAATTGTGAAAACCGATTCCCGTTTTCGCTGTCGGACACAACATGATTTAACTTTCAAATGAACTTAAAACGACCATGTCAAGAACATGACAGTGGTGTGATAACGAGAATTGCTGAATTCGGTGTTGTCAAACGATAGCGATAACACGATGCTCTGCGGATGACATCACGATTCACGCGAATATCGCACCCTGATCGAGTGCAGAGCAATTCTCAACCGCCCAACGCATATACACAAGCCTCGCAAAACTGACCCCGTCACGAATAACCAAACTATTGTTTGGTCCACGCCGTCATTGACCCAAACATGCGATTTGAGACATTGTTTTGTTTTCACTCGCTCATCCGATACGCTCGCGGTGTACATTCAACTTTTCGCCAGAAACTTCCGCCTGCTATTCTGCAGAATCATTCGTTTGTTCTGCGGGATTTCATCGATTTGGCTTGTGGCTTTCCTTCACCCAGCAGTCATTTAACTGCCGGTTGTTTTTATGCTGTTTGGCCATTCATCAATTGGTCTGTTTTGGATGATTGATCGAGGTCATTGAACCCAATTCAGTCACCATCAACTATGATGGAAAATATGCATTTTCTCGAATTTTTCGCACATCACCGTCACTGGTTGATCATCCACCAAACCACGAACGGCGACATAAGCTCAACTACTTCTGTCTAACGGTCATATTTTTAGAGGAAATTTGACAGTGACTTATGACGCCCTCAACGATATCTCACAAGTACCTGTTGAATGCCAAACAATAGCCAACAAATTATTTGGCCATAAAACATTCAACCCTTCCGCGTGCGCCGATGTCTGCAGACCGATTATGGCCAATAATTTAAAAAAATCGACATGTCTCCATCATGCACTTCTGAAAGTCTGAGACGAAATGCTGATGCGGTCAAGATAAATTTTTGCTGCCATTGGCCAGCCCCGATCCGAAGCAAGGCACAACGAATGCTGAGCAACGAGAAAACAACACTAACATTGACTGATGGTCACAGCCAACAATCGCCAAATCGAGCGACTTGAATCACAATAACAATACCAACAACAACAACAGCCACAACGAAGCATAGCA
>JANSTV010057369.1:0-12640 GCA_027564135.1 Lestremia cinerea | reverse complement strand
CCAAATTCACCACCCACCCCGAATTCGGTATTCAATTCTTTTTTTACCCCGCCAATTTGGCGGGCGAATCCACTAGTGTCATTAAATGACCTGGCCGCTGATTAATGGATGCTGGCTGTGCTGCTCGCGAGTAGCCCGGGCTGGTGTAATCACAGAGCGCGATCCGTCTAATGGATCAAACAACGCTGCGCCTGCATTCACCCTCAAAAGAGCTGGAAGTCATGCAGAATAAAGGGGGAAAATAGAGAACGGATATGGGAAAGCGAAAAAAAACCACCGTTTTGACAGTTTTATAGTTTTTTCATTTAATTAATTTATTTGCTTGTTTTTTCAAATTTATTCATTCATTTTTGTTCCGTGTTTTTCTCATTCAACGGTTTTTGTGCTATTCAAGTTGTTGTTTTTGTGGGTGTGTCTGGCGGAAGTGTCGTTTTATCGTTTTCCATTTATTCATTCAATCATTTAAATATTTGTTAGTAATGATTTTTAATACACAATAACATTTATAATAATTGCAATTTTTTTCTTGTTTTTATCATTTTTTTTTTTTTAATTTTAATTTGCAAGTTCACTTTATAATTATAGTTTCTTGTTTAGTAATTTTGTTTATGTTCCTTGATTCGAGTGACGAGCAGACGCTTCAAGTGTCTTGTTTGAGTAAGTTAATTAGTTTCGCATCATTATGTTTCCTTGCCTGGGCTAGCTTTTATTTGTTGTGACTTTAAGTTGTTTTTTTTTTTTTTTTTTTTTTTTAATTTCCCCTTTAGATTTCAAACGATTCCTCTCTGGAATGACTTATACGTATACAAACACAAATTTCAAACTGTTAGTGTGTGTTTTTGTTTATGTTCTGTTCACCCATGCTTGTCGTTGTTGGAATCAATTAATGTTAAATTGGCTTTTGATTTTCCATTAAATTCTCTTGATGCATAATTTTCAGTGCAAAAAAATGTGGCTATTAGTGTGTGGCTCATAAAATACCTTTCTGAAAAAGTGATTCTCCGATTGTTTTCTATTCGAAGATAAACATTGATAAGAATGTCATGCCAAGCGCATGAAAAGCATTTGATTGGATGGATCTTTTCGAAAGAATCTTGAGTTCCAATGAGCATTTCGATTTTAGGCTTCGTGAACGGTTCCACCACCTTCGGCTTCAAGCGTACAATGAGATCACCGAAATTAAAAGGGTGTATGGCCATTTCGGGAATGAATGTGAAAGAGAAAAAAGGGGGGTTCTTCGTTCACCAACAACAGCAAACAATTCAATTGATGTGGCCGCCAGTTCTGCATCCCGTCGTTCTTCTTTGTTCTTCTTTTAAAAATATTAAAAATACATAATGTTTAAATACTCTAAAAAATCCTTAATAATTAATTTCTGTTTGTTATTTTCATGTTGCCGTCTCTTTCCTTTTCATTTATTGGCGAATATTTACAGGACATGAATATTTGACATCGAACAATACAAATACAAATACGTAATACGTTTACAGACAATCAACATTTACGGATTTTTTTTTATTTTAATTTTTTTTTTCTTTCTGATTTTGAATTTTCATAATATTTTTTTCATTTTCCGATTTTTTCCACATCTGTTCGCATGTTAATCACCTTTTGAATGTATGCATGTTTTCGGAAAGCACTCTTTGGAATTTCAATCCGCCTGTGGGTGGGAGGCCGAGGTCGCCCCATCGTCCGCAAGAGACCGGAGCACTGTCGACAGCCAATTGAATAGTCAAATCGACATCTCTTTTTCACAACAAAATCAACGCAATCCATTTCAATATGCAGCTATAGCTCTCAATTATAATTGAAATAAATGGCTCGTTTGGAATATATTCTGCCAGTGATTTTTATTGTTGCCGGTCGGATATTCATTCGACACGATATCGATTTTCACGCAGGGCTCCCATGTCTGTGCTTTGGTGTTGTTTAAGAGATAGACGCATCCCGTGACATTGGAGTCGACTGATTGGACCGACAGTGGAAAGGACACGCTATGTTCCCGGACATGACACAAAAAATGGGCGACGCGCCGCACACCAGATTCAATACAATCATTAATTTTGTTTACGCCGGTGGCCAATAACGCCGCAACAATTTTCATTGCATTTATTGGCCTTGGAAGCTTTTTCTTCGCATGTGTGTGTGTGTATGCGTGTGTGTGTGCGTATGTGTGTGTGTGTGTGTGTGTGTGTGTGTGTGTGTGTGTGTGTGTTTCGTCCATGAAAACCGGCGTGTCAGCTTAGGTCCCTCTGTTTATATCTCATTTTGTTTTCTCGTTGCTGGTTGCGTTTCATTTCAATCTCAATAACTTTAAGGGTAGGTTGATGTGAATTTTGGTTCTTTTCATTAAATGCAACGGTATGCGCTGAACGATAAATACTAGACATGAGGGACCAGACAGTACAGTGTCCAAACTCACACGACCGACGACACGCAATAACCAGACGGGAAAAGCAATCACAACCAAGCAAGACATTCCAGCCGACTTAGCTCCAGCTGCAGATCAATGTTTTTGATTATTAGCTCAGCGTTTTCCGATGCATGTGATGGGGAACAATTCAAGTTCACAAGGCTCAACTCTTAAAATGCATTATTCCATAAACGTTTTCTCCTCATTTTTTTGATAAAGGCGACTAATTTCGATCCTCAAGTTATGTGAAGCGCACAGTTCGCAATTATTAACGATTCATATTGAATTTCACTTTCAATCTTTCTGCTTGACAAATATCCTCTAATAAACATGAAACCTCTAATTTCGTTCGTACTTTCGTGTTTCCTCTCATTATTTTCGTTTTCGATTCCATTTTGGATTGGATGCTGTTTGATTTGACGGAATCGGAATTCCATCAGGCGGATATCGACGGCATGGACATCCGACAACACGATTCAGCGGTATTTAAAATGCCTGATGTCCGTTTGACTTCGGCCGACGTGCCAGCGCCGCATCGATGGATTTCCATCGAGGATCCGCACCGAAGGGTTCACTGCGAGCTCCATCGAGAACCATTTCATTGACAATTAAGTACATGAATATTTTTATCATAAATTTGCATTTGCAATCTCTAAGTTATCTCTAAATTCCCCTCAAATAAATCCGTTACTAATCTTATGAATTCCATTCTAATTGTTAACACATTTTCATTTATCTTTCTTAAATATATTTTCTTTAATTTGTTTTTCTTGTTATTTTTGATTAGCACATTGCTTAGTTTTTTGACGAAATATGAAAGTGCTCGACGAGGGCAAAAATCTGGTGAATCTTTAATGGAAAAGCATTTTAAATTTCCGTTTTGATTTCATTTTTAAGTAAATCCTCAAACTTGCGGTCTCAATTAGATTTTTGATTTAAAAACTACCGAAATGGAATGCGATGCGGGGACCGAGCGAAAGGGAGGCGCAATGTCCCCCGGGGAGTAGTGGGATGGCTGTTGAATGCCAGCTCTGGCGAAGGTGGTGAGCATATTCCATGTGGAATGATACCCTTATCAATATTCAATTTGTCCCCTCGCCGAAACCCAAACTATTGGAAAATAATTAGTTTTGTGGCTCGGCAGAGATGGAAAGGATGAGAGTGGGGGGAGGGAAATCAGGAGGCGGTAGTGGTGTCTTACAGGAACTTGTGACAAAATTCATTAATCTGATCTCGAAGCGAATCGATCCAATTTGCTTGCCCTCGCCATCAAATGGCGAAAGTTCATCGAAAGTAATAACAGCGAAAGCTTCAAGCAGCCAAATTGGATGAAAATTGATGGAAAATTTGTTTTCGCCATTTTTTGTCCATTTTTGTTTGCGCTTTCTATTTGTTTGGTTTTCCAGCAAGTTTCTCGTCGAAATGAAGAAAACCGTTCCAAACTGCCGTTTCGACTTTTCACCTCATTCTCGTGAGATTTTTTTCCTTCGATTGAGAACGACAACCCGAATTCATCGATGAGATAGGAGACCCCGCTGCCGGTCTTTCGAGCGAAATTGCAATTTGATAGAAATTTAACGAAATGGAAAAGGCGGAATCAAGCAAACTTAACAAGACTCGTGTCGACAGAACATTCAACAAGCAAATCATTTCGATTGGGCGACAATATTTGAATGATTTGTGCCAGTGAATAATCCTTTTCATCGACCACTTGTGCTCGCATGGAATGGCGGCTACTTCAAAGAGTCATCAAATCAACTAGCGATTGAGTCGAAGACAATCAATAGTTTCCTTTTTTGAAGCGGTCTTTCAGCCCATTCGAAATGCCAGTCGATTCGAGTGAATGTTCGAGTTGGAAAAATAATCGTTGAATAAAATCACTGATGCGAAAATCGGTTAGTTTGATTGGTTCCGCTCGAGTGTTTGATCGACGTTCAAATTGCTACAAACCATCGGTCCCTGAACCACCGGCAGTCTACAGCACACCAAACGAAGGCTCTTTCTAGTGCTTTGAATAATTTCCATCCGGCAAAGTACGGCGGCTGCCGAGAGAAAAGAATGGAAAAACATCGAAAAATCTTCCGCCGCAAACAATGGCATTTTTCACAGGCGGCTGGAAAACCCCGGTACATTTCACGCGTTCGCTAAAGGTAATGCGAATGCGAATGCGAATGCGATTACCATCAGGTATATCTTGGCATGTTAATGACAAATTTGAAAATGAAAATTCTCAGACAGATATTGTTTAGTGCGTGAGCGCTGATCGAGTCACGGACCACTTTTTGCCGTTACCGTTGCGTTTTGTTGCATTGCGATGTGATGCGATGTGTGATGTGAAGAATGGCTAACAAGTGCGTCTCGTCGAAACCGAACCATGGCGATGCGAACATGAAGTGAACACTGAACTTGTGATGGGCGCTGGATATCCCAATTGAATGTCTTCGAGGGCAGCACATAATGATCTGCCGCCGTGCATGCATAATATAAGCTTTTGATTCAGACGGCAAGAGACTGGGGCTTAAATTGCGGCCGCTTGACATTATATTTCCATTTGGTCGAATCGAATTTGTATTTGTGCAATGTGCGGCAACCGCATCCCATCGCAAACGTAGCAGAAATGCAACGAAGACAAAACAGGTTCTCATGTTTATTTAATGAGAAGAAAAAAAAAATTAATTGTACATAAAACGGGGAACAGATTGTGCGCTCGTCCAGAATTTTACATTAAATTCGAATTGCGAGCGGACAGGAGCCACAGGCGAATGTCTCTGTGCTGAATGCCATGGCGGAAACGCTTGAAATGGCAAGCCAACGCGACTAACAGCCAATATTAACGCTGCAGCTGGGTTCATAGCGAATTTTCCATTTCGATGATGTGATCCGGAAAAAACTAAAATTCTGGAACTTGCCACCAACATTTCACAATCATTTATCAAAATTCACCGCTTTTGAATTATTTTCGTGCTGGAGGCCGAGTGGGCGGACAAAATGGAAAACCACTATGATTGCTCCGCATGTCAATCGTCGGGATACCGAGCGGACGTGCCTAACGGGCGACATTTCTTGGCAGTCTCGTTATGAGTTGGTTTCGATGATTCGCCACACACACAGTCGTCGATGCCACTACTGCCTGCAATCACTTGCTCGGTTTTGTCATCGGAACCAGCGCTCCAATCAAGATGAACCTCAGCTAAAGACAACCCCAATGAGGTGAACGACCTCGCGAAACAACACAATAAACACAATAAATAAAATTAGCGCCTTTGTTCAGTCAACGCTGCACAGCCACGACAGCTGATGACGGGTTTCTTGAAGTGATCATGAAATGGTGCCGTGGTTGGCTGTGGCTGTGAATTTGCCAGAAACGACGCCGGAGCAACACAAAGAAGCATGTCAACGCACAATGGCAAGATGATTTATAAATGAATCTGTAAGCCTCACGAACGTTAATGTGCCCGATTAACTCCGAGAAGCGATTAGCGAACATCATCGAATGGCGTGATTTATGAGACTGAATTCATTCCGCGTCAATGGGTGTGTGGGGAGGGCGGGTATTGCGGGGATTGCGGGGATTGCGGGGAGCATTTTCAACGAATCAAATTTTGATTGGTTTTCAGTTTGTTTGAAGTTGCAAGGTATTTCCGCGCGGAGTGTCGCTCACATTGCAATTTCATATGAGCGTTTCCATTTTCGGTGATTCTACACACTCAGCACATTGCGCTGGAAATTGATGTGAGGCAAGCGAGTCGGATGGATGGGATGCGATCGATTTTACTGATTGAGCGTTGAGGATCGAATCGCCAGTTCGAGGTCATCAATGTTGGGAGAGGGAGAGCTTGCCGTTGAGTGTAGTTTGTAGATTTTGTGCAGCGCATTCAACATTTCATAGACTTTCTGGTTTCGGTTCTGACCTTGGCTTTGGTTTTACTTTTGCTTTTTTCATTTACATTAATGCTAATTGAAATGGTTTAAAAGAAAATCTTACATTAGCTCATGCACGGTAATTAGCTTATGTTTCCTGTTGTAAAATGTTCTCTTTGTGATGTTGCAGCGCAGCGGCCACAGCGTTCTGCACACCATTGTCCGGAGCCATGACATTTATTGGCGGCGGATGCAGTATCAATGGCGATGTAATCATGTGGAACGATCTACCGGAAGACAAGAGAAGGGGAATCATTGAAATGAGAAGCGTACGAGCATTCGATCGTTTGGCAACTTACTCTTCGAGGCCGGTTGGTCGACTGGATCGTAAGCCATGAAGTGCTTGAGCGTTTTTAGCGCGGGCCAGTAATGTCATGACCGTGCGTTTTGTTGGATTTATACTTGACCGGGGAACGCCGAGCAATGGTCGTTTTCGCGCCAAACTCCCAGCTGATGCCGGCAGAGAAGAGGAAGAGAGAATAGGAAATAGAAATAGTAAATTAATTAGGAAAACTGATTTTCGAATTGAATGTCCAAGTGCCCAACTGCCATCTGGTTTCGGCACACTTACCAATGCTCACAGCCTTGACACTCAACGGATGCAATATGCCTCCGGCTGCGTCGAATAGCACCGTTTCAGCTGAATCAGCACCAGCATTTGGCAGTGTAACTATCGTACTGACTGGTGTCATACCACCAGCGGCAACAGCAGACGCCGTCACACCACCAGTTGCAGTTACTCCATTTGTTTGTAATACTGAATGGTTGGCATGATCAATTATAGAATTCGTATGACCTAAATTGATATGCATCGTTTGTGTATGTGATGTGACTGTTGGATATTCTCTACAACGACCGCTATTTGGTCGAACCTTGCAGCCCCCCATCGAAATGAAACTATTATTCAAATTAAACTCACCATTGGCACCAATGTGGCCATTGACGTTAACACTATTCGCAATACCACCGGCGCCGCCATTTCCCCCTCCGCCAACGCCATTTCCACTGTTACCGTTCGAAACCACATTCATAAAACCAGTCAGTGATTCAGCATCCGAGACTAGTCTATTCTCTGGTGTTGATCCATTGCTGTTGGCCAAATCCATGTTCTGTGATTCGTTTGTTGTTAACGCTTGCATTTCCCACATTTGTTCTTGTCGGATGTCATCATGATAATCCTGTGTGTGGGCGGTATGAAAAACAAAAGCGTTGAAAATTTGATATCATTTGATTTGATTGAATGGATCTTGTGGATCTTATGGATCGCGAATGACGATCGGCCAACTACACGACCGAGACCAAATACTCATTCAGATCGGCAGATGGGCAATGACCGCCTCGGCTTGGAAACAGGGATGCGGAGCAACGGAAAAATTTTCGCGCTCCGCCCGGAACTTAGCTCTGCTCCGCTCCGAGCTCCAAGCTCCGGAAGATGCTCCGGAGCTGCTCCGGAGCGCTCCGCTCCGCATCCCTGCTTGGAAAACCCTACTCGAATTTTATCGAAAGACCAAATTCCCTCCGGAAGAAAAGGAGAAAAAATTAAAAAAACAAAACAAAAGAACAGAGTTGGGTCCAAGCGCTGAATTTGTTTTTCTACATAGAGTAGTTATCAGTTATCGCCCGAAAAGGTTCGTAATAAATGAATACCCGGAAATGAAGCGGATCAACGGAGAAGATAAAATCGGTCAAATGTTTCCCAATTCCAACGATAGATTATGGCCGCCTACAACAAGTGCGAAACCGTCTAATGCCTTGGTTTCGACTCGTAATGTGTCGAATGCCACCAAAGAGGAAAACAAACCCAAAAACCGCCCCAAATTGTTTTCGAAATGAATTTAATGTTGGCGGTGGCCATCGAAAGTGGCCAAACCAGAGATAGCAATGACAATGCCTCGAAAAACAGTTGGCTAATTGAAACATTTTATTTTTCGGTCTGTCAACATTCAACGGAAATGAACAAGTCGAGTGAAAGCTCATTGAATCGTGAATGGCATGCCGGTTCTGTTGGACGTCGTCGTCCATGCAAAGATGCAGATGTCTCCAACGGTAATGGTTCAACAACGAATTTAATGAAATCCTATGCGAGAACCCACCACTTAGACGATTGCAATTCGAACCGAAGCCGATACATTGTTCTTGACGCAGACAGTGCATTGCCGCCGAATAGCGAGGTCGCACCGGTCGAAACGTAATCAAACGTAAGGATCATTGCCACAGAAGGGGAGCAAGCCACATCACAGACACCGGCCACACCGAACGAACAAACTATAAAATAATATTCTCGCAACGGACAAAATTGTCATATCCATTCCAAGACTGGATAAATACTTTTGACAAATCAAGTGGTACATTTGGGACATTGGCATAGTTGCCAGTGGATGGATCGAGTCGCACACGAACGAGCCGGTACCAGAAAAAGAGCCATCGTTGACTCTTTGGCCAATGTTTTTTTGAGTGTGTGCCGTACCGTGCCATGCCGTCTTTTATGTGTGTTTTGGTATTGTTTTTATGGTTTCGTTTGTCGGTTTGCTTTGCGTTAAAGTTTTTTATGCTTTCCGACGAAACGAATTATTATCTCCCTTTCGGAAAAACGCGAGCAAACAAAACAAACGAGCAAACGAGCAAAGGAGCAAACGAGTAAACGACTAAACGCGCAGACGAGAAGAAAAAGCTCTCCGACCGGCTTTTTGTGGTCTCCCATTCGTGCTTGAACCTTTGTGGTTTCGACAACGAAGACAACGATGACAACGTATGTGGGTCGGATCTGGTTGGTCATTATATATTTTGAGTTATTCAGATTCAGTTGTTGTTTATTCTACATTTAGGGCTTACAAAGGACAATAGGAAAGCTGGTCAAAATACAAACATTGCTTTGCCAATGCCATGCCGATACCAATGCGTGAGCCTACGAATGGAAATTATGCAAATTTTCGGTTAATACAATCCGGTATCAATGTAATGTAATGTAATGTAAATGGGCACCTCTTTGAATTTGGGTTGCTGAATTGTGGGTTGAACAACCGATTAAAAATGTCCTTCCTCTGTTCGGTAGTTAACGTCTCTATTTTGGCATGGCCCGTTCATGCGTTCACCAATGTAATGGCAATTTGTTTGCATTCGGCCCAGTTCGGCTCGATTCGGCTCGATTCGGCTCGATTCGGCCTTGCGGGGGAATACTTGTGACGAAAGTTTGCTCGATGTTTATAATCGAAAGCGCAATCGATTAAAAATGGACAATTGAAAAGTTTTGGGATTTCGACTGGGGTGATTTTCATTGAGCCGATTCGATAAGCGAAATCATCAATGGGCAGAAACCTCTTTCGAGGCAGAGCAAGGTTGAATGGCAAATGAGCAGCCAATCCGCTTAGCGAAACGGAAAATTTCCATTCCGAACGAATTTCATCGCAGAAATTAGCAAATCTCGAATTATTCACGCTTTGTTAAAGACATATCTGGGGCATTTCAAACATTTCGATCATTTCCAAAGGCCGCATAGCGTTGACGAACTCGATTAACTCGATAATCCATTCAATTCAGACTGAACGATTTTTAATGTCATCAAATTGAATTTAAATGTTAATTTCTGGTGGAATTCAGTAACGGCTCGGCTCGGCTCGGCTCGGCTCGGATTGGCTCTGCTCTGCTTTGCTGTTCTGTCGTGTGCTTTTCGCCATTCATCAATTTCATTGTCATTGAATTGAAATTACACTTTTCGAACTCATCACCACATCCATTGCTCGCATAATCGCAAGCATTTTCTAGATCGACGCTCTCCACCAAACAGCAGTCTACGATAATAAAATAGCATCTTTATTTCATCGTCAATTTCGGGTTATAAACTTAAAGAGTCAAAAAGTTTTCTCTCGTTTTTGCCGACATTCCGACTACCTCCTTGTTGCCTCCGAACGTTTTCCAATTGGATATATAAAATAAATATTAGATGAACGAGAACGAAGAACAGAAATTTTATTTGAACGCAAAAGAAGGAAAAACGAGAAAAATTGAAATTTTAAAACCCGAATTCAATTCAAATGAAAAGTTGTTCCGCACCAAACATTTATTTTAAATTAAAATCGTTGGCAAAAGTGGCTTTGGGGCATTTGATGCTCTCAACAAAACACATCGAGGACTGAATGGTCTGTGTGTCGCTGTATTTGTATTTGTATTTGTATTTACATTACGACGGAAGCACCTTTTCCAACAAGGGCAGATCAGTCATCAGTCGTCAGTCGTCACTTTTATTTGTTGAGGATGTTTCAATTATTTCTCCGCATTTCATCAGAATGCATTTGAATGAGAGCGAATTCGATCATGTTTGCTGTCGATTGAGCACATCGACGGATTGCTGAAGAGTGGAAAATTGGTGACCGAAATGCGTACGTTCCCGAATGCGATGCTTAATGCCTGCGATGAAATGGAAATATTCGGTAATTCGTGAGATTTTTCGCATGCAAAATAAGTGCTTTGTCAACGAACACAGCCTGCCGACGTGACGTGAAGTGAGAAATACGATTTTTCATGTGGCAATGGAAACATCCCAAAGTGTACACTTTGATTTTGAAATGGGGAAATGAGTCGATTTTGTGCAGAGGGTACCTTGCACGAAACTCTGAGGAACATGGAACATCCTTTATCAAATAATAACAGTGATTGTTTCGTCTTTTCGCAGTCGCTTCAACGAAACATGGTCGCATGCATAAACTCACACATGGGCCTGTGATGATAGGCGGAATAATAGTGGAATTAGAACAGCGAACTCGAAATTGCTGAAATACGATTCGAGGCATGTTCACGTGCGGTTCGGGCTGGGGCGCTGAAGCCTTTCGCTGTTTGCATGCCTCAGTTTGGAAGGATGATGCGAGCGCTGACTGCTGAGCACTGAGTGAAATGGCATGGAATGAACGAAATGAAACTCATAACCAAAAATAGAAATGAAGCTGAACCAGCAGACACTAAGCCAGACCCATCGTTCTCGAATTGAATTCACATCGAAAAATGTCTCGCACAAGATTTATTCGAGAGATAAAAGGTTTACAAATTAATTTACCGTACCTTTGGAAATCCTTTAACATTTTATTAATACGAAATGTGATGTGATACACATTTCGAACGCACACACACAAACACACAATAATAATAATAATAATAATAATAATAATAATAATAATAATGATGATGATCATTATTATTATTATTGTATTATTATTGTTATTGTTATCATCATTAATGATAAATGCCATTGTGTCGAATCGAGAATGTGTATTGTGTTTTGTTCCGTGCGTTGAGAATACACGCGCAGTTCTCGATCCACCCGTCTGCCCGCCCCCCTTTGCAGACGAGCTTAAATCGAATGAGTTAATTGCCATACAGGCATTGCCAGTTCATTGCGGTACGGTGTGGTGCGGAACGGAACGGTGCAGCATGTATATTAAGCCATTGCTGTTAATTGCGGTTAATAGAATTCGGTGTAAATACATACGATGATGTTACCGATGCCGGAGAGAATGACGATAAAAGCAATAAAAATCACAATTGCTTCAACGAATCGTTTCGAGCAAGTATCGATCTTTTCAGCGATAGCTCGGGAAAACAGGCGTGTCCGCAGGGGAATGGGGAAATGACAGCCAGCAGGCGAAAGCACAAGGGGAAGGGTCTGAGGGACCCCAAAGCCACAAGAATATAAAACCACCGTTCGTGGATGCCAAAGATTGCACAAATGTTGGTACTTTGGTTTCGTCGGTAAAATGAGAGCCAAGAAGCTTCTTGCTTGAGTTTGATTAAAACTTTTCAAAGTTTGCAACTTGTAAAAGTCATTTCGACAAAATAAATTTGATTCAATTACAGAGTTCAATTATACATTCGGCACGTATATTGTGGGTGGGTGTGTGCGTGTGTATCTGTATCGTTTTGATGTGCGATTTCTCAGAGTGTTTATGAAAAGGCCATGAATCATAAATGAAGTGGAAGCCACTGGATAATAAATGACATTTGGCCAATCAACAAATCCAATTCCGATCACGGAGTTCATTAATTGAATTGCAATATTTGCTGCTATTAATGTGTTATTGATGCGAAACAGCAAAACCACTCAAATGAAATTCTCAAGGATTTCTTCATAAATTATCCCAAACAATTAAATTAATGTTGAATTGCGGCGGAAGAGACGCACGGCGGCAGATGTCGTCCGCATGCGGGGCTCTGTTTCCACCGCACGAGCCTTTGATCGAAAGCACGGCAAATTGTGTGTGTGTGTGTGTGTGTGTGTGTGTGTGTGTGTGTGTGTGTGTGTGTGTGTGTGTGTGTGTG
>JANSTV010057358.1:2500-12642 GCA_027564135.1 Lestremia cinerea | reverse complement strand
CAGTGAAACCGGCCAGGAAGAAAATGACGCATTGGGCGACGATGTCGTCGTCCTCCCAGTCTAACAGATGGAAAGAATGTAGTTAGTCATCGAATGCGGCGGAATCCGTCGACTCAGACACTTACTTTTGAGCTTCTCTGTGGTTCTGGCAGTGATATACTCCGAAACGGTGGCAAAGCCGGTGTCTTGATCAGATTCCTTGTCGACATTCTCGTCGCTCAATCTACCCTCTTTCGCCAACATCAGCAAGTGGATCATGTCCGGTCGTACGATGCCCTTCTCCTCGCGTTGCTTCACATTCTCTCTAACCACGTCGCGGAAGAACTGATTTTCGGCGTCGGTTATAATTTTCAAGTTCATAGCTCTTGAAATTCTCGGGAAGCTCATGGCAAAGAACGCTTTCATGCCTTGAATCGCGTATGCGATTGTATGGCCCGTTTTGTAGAATTCGTTGTCGCGATCTCTGAACGAATCAATTTTGATGCCGAAGGCGCAGGTGGCGATGGCATCGTTGGTCGCGCACGTGTAAAGCTTCATCAAATCGTATTCTTTGCCTTCATTGCCGGAATTGAGAATGTCCTCCTTGATGGCCCCGGTGAACACTTCATTGGTTTCGTTTATCAGCGAAAGCATGATGCGCATCTTGCTCCCGGTGAACATTGGGCTGAGGATTGAACGCATCTCACGCCATTTCTCGTCGTGCATGTTGAACAGCACTCGGCCAAACAAGGGATCCAATTCGGGATCGATTTGGAAGTTGTGGTTTTGGAAGTAATCAAAGTCCTTGATGGTAACTGCCTTGATGAGCTCCGGATCACGAAGGAAATACGAAGCCTTGCCGCCCATTTCGTAAATGCCAATAAACTTCTCCTCGGGGAAACGGTGATAGATGTCCTCGATCGTATACGCCATGGATTTCCTGCCCAACATCGTTGGATACAGGGATCCAACGATTGGTATGCCCCGGTCGAAAGCGACACCGCGATCTTTGAAGAAGTTCCACTGTTTCAGCACGAAATAATAGGCGAGGTAGTATATGCCCGTGAGAACGGGCACTGCCGCCGCAATCAAGCTCCATCCACCGAACATTTCTGTAATGCGCACTTTTCCTCGGTCGAATAATAAAAATCTGGATTAAATTCGAATGCAAAGCACGTTCCGCACTCCGCGATTGAACAAATTGAATTGACATTGGAGCGGCTCGTAGCGCTTTTTATATGCGCGCGGCACCGTTGAATTGGCTCGCGCATAGCTCACATCTACACTAGGCTGGGTCACACTTGAATCGATCATCGCAAGTGTTATCTGGTCGGCACTCATCGCTCGCAGCGAGCCGATTCAGAGCGAGGAATCGAAATGGCGATAGCCAGCAGCAACCACTCTTTCTACCATTCGGTTGGAGGTGGATTTGTAAATCGACTCCGTACGTCATCTAATCCGCGAATCATCAGCTCAGTAGATCGGGTTCGGTTCATGAATTTAACATGAAATTAGCCGTCATTTAAATGTTTTTGCGTCAACAGAACTCGTTTTGCTCGTCTGAGCTTAGATGTGCGACGTCGTTCGTTGTATTGTTTTCAATCAATTCCGCAGTGCGAACGCTCGCCGGCAATTGACCCACGATTAGACGACATTTTCGGCATCCGCTACAACCACGGCATAGTACGAATATTGCTGACGAATTCACAGACAAATTTGGATATCGGAATCGCAAAGCGAAACGAACTGCGTGTCCGGCATATCAAACCGCGTCCATCAACCGTAGAGCGCTCGGGTGATTAGTGGTCACCGTGCTTTTTCAGCTCGACGCAGTCGTAGCGATCATCGATTCGCAATTACTCTAGGCGAAGGTCATCGACGGTAATTCGACGTGTGCTCGAATGCTGCGAACGCCCGTCGCAAATTGAATCGTAAAAGTATGCCATATGGATTGCTATCACGGGAATTGCTCCGTTATCTCTCCAATCTACAATTTCTACACAGAATTGGCTTTTATTATTTGCAGAACTATCGATGAAAAATGCGCACTTGTTGGCAACCAATGCTTTCAGTTGCGTCAAGTGGAAGAGGAATACTCGATTGATTCGTTTCCAAAATAATGAATAATTCACATCGCGACACCCAATCGTCAATTCCATCGGTCGAATGTGCTGATCAACGTCGCAAAAACAACACCTACGGCTCCGCTCAATCGACAATCGCGGTCGACCCGCTGAATTCAAAACAACCTATCACCTAAATCATTCTCCGATTCAGAAGCGTCGTCTATGCCAAGCAGTCAATCTCGGTTTTAGTCGTGAACGGCATTCCTCCGGTTTGCAAGAGGAGACCAAAAATAGCCAGCGCGTGTCCATGACTGGGCACAATTTCATCGGAAAAATTGTAAACAAAAGTTTAATCAGCGACGGCAATGACAACGAAGACGACGACGACGACGCAGACAACGATTGATGTTCCCGAGCTAGTTTTTGCTGGTAGATTTCCACACGTTTGATGTGATTTCGGTTGAAGGTCGTCGAAGCAAGCGAATCATCAAAACAGATTTCAGCGCTGCGCTTAGTGGACCAGCGACTGGATGAGCGCGTCACAATGCTGTTTCGTTGCGAAATTCTGCTCTGAATGATAACGCTGCACACTATCTCGCTTATCGCGGATCGAATGGAATTAAATTCTTCTTTCGAGAGCAGTTTGCTTGTCCTCTTGACTAAAAGTAGTTCAAATCATTGCAAGGCGCACGCGCGTTCAAGGAGCCAATCGCCCCTTTGATTATCAATTTTTTGTGAAACGCGCAGGGCCTATTATTAGTCACGAATTTAATCATTTTTAATTATAGTTTTTTAAGACGCGTTTTTTACGTTTTTTAAGTGCCGAAATTGAAATTTCATGTTTTTTCGGCAAATTAGTCTTGAGCTCTCATCATTGGAATGGCGCTAAAGGCTCATTAATCGCTTCCTATTCTACAATTCTGTCTGAAAATTTCACAGAGCTTTTTCGATTCAAACTGACCGAAACCGCACGATGGTGATAGGTATAGAAACCCAGCACAGCTCGAATCGCTCTGGAGCTATATCGAAAAGAGCGGCTGGACTCTCGGACTGATGACGGCCGTCTGACGATCTTGCGATCGCAAATACGGTACAAAGCGTGGTTCACAACACCACATTCGCATTCATGGTGGGTCATTGCTTTCTGCTTGCTCCACCTCTGCGCCATCGAAAATTCCTGCACTTGTGACAAATGGCATGACCTCAAAAGATGAAGCCAATGAAAAAATAAACTAGCATTGATTTGAGACCTTTTCCAGTCAATTTTATTTCTTTAACTGTCTTCGCAAGTCGAGTACTACTAGATGCGCTCTTCAATACCCGCGCCGGAGAGTCGCGGGGTCATTGTAATGAATTACGTCTTTCCCGAAGCCAGTGCCAAAGGGCTTACCGTCGGTGGCTATCCTATCGTTTTAGAATGGAAATGAAAGTCACAAGGTTTGCAAGGAGAGATATACGCTTACTGTTGCCGTGCAATCGAGAAAACTTGCCGGATGGCGCTGAGCTCCGGAAGAAAGTACTCCGGAGGATTCGTTGCCAAGCTGGAAAATCGAAATCAATTCTGGAACATCGTTTGGTGAATTGAAATTTCGGGAAATACCACTTGAGCTCTTCCAGATCATTCGCCACTCTCACAACCAGCGCCGATATCGGACTCCAAATGTCACCACCGATGGCATCAAAACTACTGCTTTCATAATCCTTTATTTCGATGGCTCCAATCGTGTAAACAAGCTGCTTCCGCATTCTATGTATAACGGAATTCAATAGATTTATTTTCCTAAAGCGTTTGGACCTCAAGCAGCTTACACAATCGCTCTAATTTTGCTATCAAGATCCGAAGGCGCAACCCTGAAGGGAAACCACATTAAAATCATGTAGAGTTCAACCAGAGAAAGCATACTCAAAGTAGACACTGATTATATCCAAGGGACTGAGATCCGCTAACGTAGTTGGATCCAGTGCACCGCCGTTGCTGGCCAGAAATTCTTTTCCATTCTCGAGCGAACTGTAACACCAAGCATGAACTTCGACCTATTGATGGACTGGGAGGCCTCTCACCTCTTGAGGCATTCACAAAATGTGGTGTGAATGGCTCCTTCTTGTGTCTTCGGAAGGACCAGACCGGGATAACGCTGATTTTCTGGAATCTTAACATCAAGCACAGCCGTGATCATGCCCGCATTCACAACCAATAATTTTCTGAGCAGGCATGGATTCTCGATCTTAGTTTCTTCGCATTGCGTTATCTCTTTCAGCTTGGCTATTTCCTGCTCGGCTCTACGAGCGTCGTTAACCGAATGTTTCAAATACATTTTGTGAAGGGTCTGCGATATTTCGGACTACTTACTCAGTGATGTGTTGGGTGATACATTGGCTCATAGCCAACCTTTGTAAACTGTTGCGAATGAAATGGAAACGATTGAGGGATTGACAAATGATGAAGGGTACACACATACCACTTTCGAAGGCTTAAGATTAATCTCCTCTTCACTTCAATTGGAGTCGCAGGCCATCGATCGTCCATCGCAGCTCTGGAAAATCGAGATTAAACGGGCACTGAAGGCCTTTGGGTGAATACTCACTGCTCATGCGCCCACTGAATATTCCGCTTGATTTCTTCGAATCTGAAATATTGAAACGACATTCGGAGGTACTGCCTAACTGCCACGAGAATGATCAAACTTTGGTTTCAAGGCCCCCATCACAGCAGCAGCTATGTCTTCTGGCTGCGCATCGTCCAGGTTTCCAAAATCTAAGCTCCTGCAGAGGAAATACGATCAAGCTCCTCAGGTGCTCGGATGCTGAAACCTCCCAGCGAAAGGAGTTACTTGGCCAACATGATTCCTTCAGCCACAAGGTCTCTTTTCTTCAGGTTTTGCGTGTGTTGAACTGTTTGATGGAGCTCGAACTCGTTGGTGTTGAAAGTCCTAGGTCTACAAGCATAGCGGATGAACAGCCATCGACCTCCGAATAGTTTTGCTCTCTCACAGAACGCGGAAAACGCCAAAGATACTTTCGTACCGCGCCAGCATCCTGCAGGAGGTCGCCTCGTATTTAGTTTGAGTTCATATCCGATACCATCTTCATTGCCACTTACGCTATTCCGATGGTCTTAACTTTTGCTTGCAATGATTCGAAGCCACTGAGAAAGGAAGGATTTCGGTTTTAGAGCTCTAGTCTCTCGGATTTGGCCAAAATGATTGAAATTACGTCAGGAAACCCTCAAAGTGTGGTTTCATTTCGTCGTACAACTCCTGACTGGAGAGAAATCTAAGCGATGGGTCGGAATCGCCAGTCGAAACCATTGCTCTCACGAGGTCAAGGTTATTTATGAGGACCTCCACTGGAATTCCGAAACCAGGGTCGACAGCTGGATATGAATTGCCGTCATCCGTTCCAGCAGCAGCTTTTTGCCTTGTCGTATATTCCGTGGAAATCCGTCTGCCATACATTCTGGCAACCGCATGAAGATTTTCCAATAGCGAGCTTTTGTGCCTGAAGTCAATCGGATTGCAGAGTATCGATTAACGATTCACCAAAAAGCGCAGCCAGGAGCTCACATTCCAAGCAATGCTCCGGTGTAGTCTGTTTCGTCCAAGATATTGGCATTGGTATTGGCATTATTATCCGGTCCAACGAAGCAAATCGTGAATCTGAAGTACAAATCGTGATTGATGCTTGCGATCGTGTCGGCCTGTCTCTCGTTGAGTGTTGGCTCTCTGTGCTCGATGATGAAAGAATACGTCAGTCGCACTGAACCCTGTCTGACCGCTAGGTTCCTGTACTCACGTTCGATAGCTTGAGATTAAAATAGAGGACATTTATTATCTGGTCGGGAGGTGGTGTCAAAGCGCGCACTCACTAGAGGTTGTATATGTCATGAATAATGGTGTGAATTCCTTTCTTTTGGTCATATGGATCGAGTGCGTCGTAAGCGGACATTGCCTCTTTCACCCTAGAAGTCCTCAACTTATCTTCCGATAGTTCGGCCCGCAGAGAGGCATCGTTAACGAAGAGATACACACTGAACAACAATGTGACTGTTTGAGAATGAATTCCCGAAGAAGATTTCCAAAAAAGCTCACCGTCTTGCAAAAATTTCGAGAAAACTGGAAGTGTAAAACAGTGGTCGGATTAACATCTGAGAAAGGGTAGTCGCTCAAGCGTTTACTTTTCATATGTTGAGAGGATAACCGAGCTAAAAGATGAAATATGTCAGGAAATATAAAAAATCTGATTGAAATGTCAATAACACCTGGCTGGAATGCGGCTTTGCACAGCTAAGCTGCTGGTTGGGACGGGTTGACTGGTGTTGCCGGGAAAATGATAGTTCGTCTCCGATAAACGCCGAGGACTATTTAAATTCCAGTGAAATTGAACAATACCTGGTCGTTGGCTGCTTGCTTGCGATAGGAGGGGGCGGGTTCCTGTCGAAGCAAATAGACAAACCGTTCACAGCGAATTCATTTGGATAAAACACCTAATAACAAAAGCCCCACCAAGACCGATTGATCTTCCGCAGTTTCGCATGAATCGCATCTTTATCTGGCCAATGTGCGACAAGTTCACGAATTTCCAAAAACTTCGCTCTCGCGCTAACAGTCTGCTGGGCTCCAAAATCTTTATAGCTGCGGCTGCAATCGCGAAAAGAATCAGCTGGTTGCACCCGTTGGAACTATGTATGATCTTTACTGCATCAAATCAAAGAATCTTGGGTAATTCCGCTTGAAGTACCGATTCCTTCCCAGTACCATCCCAAAAGAAAACGACAGACTAAAAAATAAACCGACAATCAGAGTTCAGCTCAAATGCCTCTATGCTCCGCGATTATCACTCTTCGCCAGGGTTATCTGTCTGGCTAACATCCTCGCTAAACTGCAATCTAAAAAACGAAGCGAAATCAATCAGTTTCACAATCGAATGCCGTTGGCCATCTTGAAGGCTTTCACTTACGCCTTTCCCAAAAATTCCGCGAAGTTAATACACAAATCATCTTTGTTTTGTAAGCAATCTATCCGCTCGCAATTAGACACGAAAAGTATCTTATAGCTGTCACCGGGAAGAAATCTCAAGAAATCGACAAACATTGAGTATTTACGATCTTTGCAATGCTGTTCCGTACTGAGGAGCAAATATTTGTTATATAACGAATGCGATCTACACGAATTGGCTGGAAAATTGCTCACAATCGGGCAAGAGAAGCGAATCTGATGAATGGAGATAGAGCGAGAGAGATGCCATTCATATCGAATCAGCCCAATTTCAGTCAATTCTTACTCTTTTGCGATGTGATCCGACGTGGGCTATAAACAAAATCGTATTTGATACTTTGAAACCAATAACCTTGGAGATCTCACCATGCATTGGGACATCCATCCGACCCAAATCAATATGAAAAGCAGTTTCATTCTGCAAAAAATTTGAAAAGTTTTGATGAAGCCACGATCGATCACTGTGCTCTACGTGGCCCTAAGCGGGCTTTTAAAGGCTATCCGTGCTCGGTGTCGTATTCATATGGCGCTGTCATTCCGAGAAATTTTGAGTTATCGACAGATGTTTTCCGCATTCCGCGTCTGCTTCGAGCCGGTGGGTTTCTCGGAAATTAAAAATGCAATTAAAATTCAGTTCATTCCCGTGTTGACGCCGCTCGAATTGCTGTGGAACGTAAACTGTTTCTCGAAGCTGCGATGAACTTATTTGTCAGAAGGTGCGTTCGATCTCCCGTAATAAAGGGCTGGCAAACCGATTCAGAGTTGAGTTGAATCTCCAAATTCTAATTATTTTTCCCAGGTAACATGGCAAGCGTGGCGACAAAACTGTTGAGCCGCTCAGAGGATCAACTATTTCATTCTCATAGGAGCAGGAAAAACAGACAGACAATGTAGGGAGCTACTGCAGTAAACCATCTCCGCGACAATAGCGGTCCATTGGTTTCTGCTGCATTGGTTTCTATCACTGCGCCAATAAAAATTTCAAATCTTTCGAGAAATGCCACAACCCCAGAAGATCTGGATTTTCGATGGAAATGAATAAACAAGTACTGATTTGAGACCTTCTCGAATCAATTTTATTGTTGAAACTGCCGTCGCAAGTTCTGTACTAAAAGCGGGTTTCAATGCCAGCGCCGGTTATCTGTTGCGTTATGTGATTCACTCCATAAGTCTCTTCCAAAGCCTGTTCCAAGGGGCTAACCGTCGCTGGATATTCTATCGTTTTAGAATGGAAATGAAAGTCACGAGATCTTCAAGGAGACATTAACGCTCACTGTTGGAGTTCAGTCGAGAAAATTTTGAGAGGGGCGGATTCGTTGCCGAGCTGGAAAATCGAATTGTATTTTTTTGAAAATTCTTGATGAAGCAACGATCGATCAACGTGCTCTACGGAGTCCTGAGCAGGCTTTTATAGGCTATCCGTGTTTAGTGTCAAATTCATATGGCGCAGTCATTTCGAAAAAAGTTGACTTATCGACAAATGTACGTCAAAAGTTTTCGGCATTGCGAGTCAGCTTCGAGCCGGTGGGTTTCCCGACTGAAATTTCTCTTTCAGCTCATTGCCGTGGAACGTGGACCATTTCTCAAAGCTGCGATGAAACATATTTGTCAGATGCGTTCGATCTAAGCTCTGCCTTGTTTCGATCGTCGCTCGATTTGAAACGAGAAATTACTGGGGACTGTCAACACGAGCTCATACTTCAACTCCAATTCATGATATTTGAAATTTGAACTGGCTGAGCATTCGAGCGAGCACGATTTCCATGGAAATGACTTGTGATGGGGCAGGAAATGATCGAGTTGAAATGACTCTGCATCGTCGCCCCAGTATATGGGATCCAATCGGATATTTCCACGCTCTCTGTTGCTCCACGAGCGAGAAACGGAACGATTGGAAACAATCGCATTGTTTCCTGCACGACCCTTTCCAACAGATGCATTCTCGAAGCGTCTCATAAATACTATCCAAAACGCATGAAAAACGTTACTTGATCTCGACGACGCCATTTTTGGCATATTTGGAGCCGCCACTGACATTATTGTCGCGTCGAACCCGACTTTCAAGGTCTTTGCCCGCATTCCACTTTGATGAAGAATTGTATGAGTTTGTGAATAGAGCGGGTGTATGATCACCTTTGAAGAACGTAATGAACGCGTCTCAGTGGTTCAATGGTTTTTATTTTCGCAATAAATATGTTTTCGAAACAATAACAAAGGCAGCTGTTTTTTGGAAAATCCATGTGACAGCTTCCATAATGGCGGTGGTTCGACATATTGGAGATAATTTGCGATTTCCATAAAAAAAATATAATTAAAAATAATTAAATTTTTCTTCTAACATAACGCCCTCTCTCTCTAAACGACGATTAAAATTTCGGCAAATTAAGCACTCGCGACTAATGATAGGCCCTGTGCCTCGGTGATTTGTAAAGTGGCGAGCGATCGTGAGAAGCAAATGGGGCGGATGACCGGAAATTGCTCATTCGGTGTGAATGGCGAACGACCAATCACCGTCGCTATGCCGTTGTGTTCATGTTTTTGATTTGATTAGCTCGTTTTAGGGATTTGAACTTTGCGCTGATTTGCTTCCGAGCTAATCAAGCCAAAAATCATGGAGTGATTTGGTATGATTTGGAGTCAATATTTTTTCTTATTTTTCTTTTCGTAACTTGAAATTCGCCTTTTTCTAGAAAATTCATAAATTTAAAGAAAATAAACTTAAGAAAATATGCCATCAATGTGCTGTCTAGACGCTGTGAATATGCGATAGTGTCTAGCGGACGATATG
The DNA here is from genome assembly GCA_027564135.1 of Lestremia cinerea. Classification (NCBI taxonomy): domain Eukaryota; kingdom Metazoa; phylum Arthropoda; class Insecta; order Diptera; family Cecidomyiidae; genus Lestremia; species Lestremia cinerea. The sequence continues at coordinate 2,815 of JANSTV010057358.1, read as the reverse complement.
CGATTGCTAAAAGCAAGCAACATTCTGTGAAGTGTGCTTGTTGGGTCTCGAACCCTCCTCCAATATTTTGCTTTCGTCGAGGCGACCAGAGCTGCCATCACTCAGCTGAGATACACTGGCTGAGTACCACTTGCGGATCCAAACCGCGAGCGACTTCCGTTTTCAACACGAAATTTTGTCGTGGCTGGCGCCATCTAGCGAAAATGCATGTTTTTTTAACTTTCAATGTGAGTTCAAATGTCAAGCACGATCAAAGCCCAAGGAAAGCGAAAAGACGACCGAGCCAAGACCGAAGACGACGGAGGAGAGTCGAGG
>JANSTV010057347.1:0-12642 GCA_027564135.1 Lestremia cinerea | reverse complement strand
CAATTGTTATGCAATTATTGATCATCAACATTGGAAACAATCTATGAAGTGATTCATCTGGTTGAATTGTTTCCAAAAAGTGCTCGAATTTACCAAAATTTTTTCAAAAAAAAAAACAAAGAAAAAAAAAGAAAAAAAGAAAAACTTTAGACAACATTAGGTACAGCCTGATAGGTGACTTAGTGACATAAGAAAAATAATAAAATAACTGTTGATTAAAGCAAAGCAAAACCAAACAAAAAATACCTATTAAATCGGGATGATAATTACAATGAAAATGATTTACAAAATGAAATATTGATATGCACAATTTGTGATTTCGAAGCAGCCGGAGAGGTCCAGGAAATCGCCCTGACTCGGAACAACATCACAATTGCTAGACGGCATCGCCAGTCGAATCATTTCCGATGAGGTGTCTGCGATGTGCGATCTGTCATTCTACTCAGACTGGCCCCACAAAATCCGCCGGCTTCATTTTGATTTCATGAAACCCAGACGTTATTAACCCGTTAAGCCACATTGTACACAACTGAGGTTTCGTGGAGGTTGCAGGTTGGCCGACGTGACAACGACGTCCTGTCCAAATGAACACTCAGAAACACCAAATATCAATTGTCGGCCTGTTGAGCTGTCAACAAGTGGGCGACTCCGTTGCGTCACTCAACCTGCACTCCTCGAATCGAATACACAATATTATATGTTTAACGCTAATCGATTTGCAGCAAGCGCTGTGTTTAAACAATTTGTTGCTGTTTTGTTTGGGACCGCGGCTCGGTTATGGTTAAGCTTGTCCATGCATGAGGTGATCCTCATCGCGTTACGACTATTGTGGACGATGACCGACGTTCAACTCCGATCCGCCACGAGAGTCCATCGCCCGAGGGGAACCGCACTCGAAAGATAAACTCTTTGATCATTTCAATTCAATCAAAGGAATAAATGTAGTCTCTTAAGTTTTCATTTTGAAAGTTCTATCCGATCGCGAAATACCCCACGGGTTGCGTCTTTATCGTTTGCTGTTCTTGTTGTTTAATAATCGATTGTTGGCAAGCAAATGAAATGAAATAGAAATAATTAAATGCAAAACCAAAATAAAAAGAAGAAAAAAAAACATAGCAAATATCTGTGTCAATATAAAGTTACAGTTTTGAATTAACGAGATTGTTTTTTTTTTAATATTTGAAAGGATCAATTGTGTTGTGTATTTTGATCATTAAGTCGCCTCGCAACGCAATCAATCATCAGGGATTAAATTTTCAAAATCTATCATTGGGATTGATGATTGATTGGACGGTTGTGTTGAGCATGCGCGCAATAAGATTTCAATTTTCAATCAATTTTTTTGATAATTTTTCTTTTGATGATATTTTAAAAATCTTCTCAGAAGAATTAACGACCTTAAGGACAATTCTTCATTTCAATTGATTTTGTCTCGAAAAGGACCAAATTCAATCAGAAGACATTGGAAGGTCTCTCTCGCTCTCTTTCTCTCTCGAGGCGAATCCTCTCCAAAAATCTTCCTCGAATATTAAGATAACGATATATCACTTTCCGGAGCTTAGTTACAATCACCACTTCAACTTGATTATTTTTATCCAAATATATCAAAAAAAGATTTCTAAAAACCAGAAAAAAATACAAAAAAAAAAACAAATGGAACAAACTTTCCAGTTTTCCAGATTTATAAAATTTTGTAAATGCTTTGAGAGATTTTTTCTAAATTTTTCTTCTTCTTTTTTGTAAAAGACAAATATTCAAATTTTGATATTTCCCAAATGTTTTAAATTCACCGCATCACACAAAACGACATACTGCTCTTGTAACATAGTCAGACGAAACAGCTTGGACCTCAAGTTTAGGAGTGAAATTTCCAGCTGAATTCAATTTTGTTTGTCCTCCTCTCTCGAAACGCGCGTGTATGGTTCAATGAACCTTTCGAAAATACATTATCGTTACACGAAATCGCAACAGAGACCTTTTCGGTGCCAAAAATTGCAATTAAGTTCCTGTGTGAATACCATTGATCCTTCTCAAATAGAAAGCATAGTCTCATTAATTTAGAAATTCAAACTTATACAGCACCCTACATTTAATTCAATAAAATGGATAAACAATTAATTGATAAAAAAAAGCAAAAAACCAAATATGAAAAAGCATAAAAAATTAAAGAAAAAAAAAATAAACAATGTGAAATATTTTATATTAGGAAGTTGATTTTTTTTGTGTGGCGCTGGCGTCGCAATTTTAATGTAACTACTAATACAGTTTAAGAAAAGTGGCAAGAATAAGAGATAGCTAAGATGAAAAATGAAAATAAGAGAAAAAAGAAAAATGTGAAGAGGAGAAAATTAGATAAGAGAAATTTATTGTCTAATTAGAAATATTCAATAACTTAAAAGTAATCAATTGAGGAGTTACTAGATCGTTTAGTCTTGAAAAATGAATAAAAAAAATGAACTAATCAATATAAGAAACGTGTTTTTATGCTCTTTCGTCGACCACCCTGCCCATTTCGATCGGATCAACCTTTTCTCTCTTTCATCACCGATCACTGACTTGCATCGTCTGTTAGACACAGTCCTTTGCAATTGCGCTGTAATCAAAAAATCAATTTAATTCATTAAATCGATTCGAATTGAGATTCTGTCTACGAATGTTGAGAAAACAACCCAGCAGGCCAATAGCTGACATCGACTGATGGGCCAAATCAAAGCAGGCCAATGTTGAAAAACGATCAAAACGGTGACTCCGAGCGGACTTGAAGGACCAGTGAGAATCCTCTCTTAAAATTTCGCAAAGATGAGTTTGCTGAACTTGGTCGACCCGGCTGGGAGTGAATACACCTTCCGAAGAATTGCCAATGATTCGGGGGGCGACTGTCTGTTCCATGTGATTTTGTGCTTCCTTCGAGACAATGGCTTCCCGAACGTTCCATCGTCGCTGGTTGCCTTGCGCCGTGAGATCGTCGACTACATTGTAGGCGGTGATTACTTCCTGTGGTCTACGAGATGGCGAGGTGAAATTGTCTTCCAATTTCCGTATATCGTGTTCCCAATGACTCGTGGATCAGTGTCCCTGAAGGTCGAAGCAGAAGGAAAAAGGAAATACCACGAATACATGTCCGAGCCAGGAGTTTATGGGACGATTACGGAACTGTGCGCGGCTGCTGAATTGTTTGGATTCGATGGCAATCTCTTCGAACAAAAACGAGAAAATAGACGGGTTGTGTTCTACAGACAAGATATTCCGTGCACACGACCACTAGATCACCGACCTTGCATCAATATGATATTTAGCGGCTCAGTGCTTGGTGGACATTTCGAGCTCCTCCAAACAATTGACGGAGACCAAGTTGGCGATCCAGTCTTGCTGAAAGCTCATCAGTTTTTCGAACGCAAGGCAGGCATCAATTCTCAAGTCAGAACTCGAACCACTGGAAAATGAAAGCGCGAAAATGACCATACTGTTGACAATTCCCAAGAACCCACATTCGATGGGAGAGGAAAGTGCGATCAGTGCGGAGAGGAGCATGATAACTTGCAAGATCATGTTAAGAATGAGCACGGCAGAGAGCTTTGTCCGAATTGTCAGCGGAGCTTCAAGCGCATAAGTTCTCACAAATGCACGATGAAGGCCCAGCGCAACAAGAAATTGAAGACCAACTGAAGCACCGAATAACTTATTTTTGATCGAATTAATACAAAATTTCAGAATCGAAAGTCAAAGCTTTATTGCAAGGAAAAAATTAGTGCCTTTGGTGATGTCAACTGCATGAGAACAAATCTCAGCAGAATGCATTTTGAGGTGCCCGCCATTTCGGCTGCAGCACTCTCAGGTCAATGACGTCAAACCAAACTGTTTCTCAAACCTTTCTCCACATACTTTATTCGCGTTTTCGTGCTCGCACAAGGATTTTTCTCTGATGGCTCTTGTGAGATCGATATAAAAAAAGAGATGAACAAATCAATCCAATGCTGCGTTTTCAGACTCGATGACCTCCGATGACAGTTCAGAGGTTAATAGGTCGAATGTTATCTTTTTGCAGTTGGCAGGATTTGCAGGGGATCTGTCACGCATACTATGAAGCTTTCTCACTCTTGCGACCTTTTCTCTCGTTCATCACCGATCACTGACATTTCATTTTCTGTCAAACTCTGAAAAAATCTATCCTTTGCAATTGTCCTGCAATCTGAAAATCAACTTAATTGATCAAATCCGGCCGATTAAATTCTGTCTTTGAATATTAAGATAATAACGGCTGATGGGCCACATCAAATCAGGCCAATGGTGAGAAACAAACCAAATTGAAGATTCCGCGAGGACTTGAAGCATCAGTGAGAATCCTCCCTTAAAATTTTGCAGAGATGAGAATGCTGTACTTGGTCGACCGGGCTGGAAATGAATACACTTTCCAAAAAATTGCTAATGATGGTGCTGGTGACTGTCTGTTCCATGTGCTCTTCGGCTTCCTTCAAGACAATGACTTCCCGAACGTGCCATCGTCGCTGGTTGCCTTGCGCCGAGAGATCGTCAATTACATTGTAGACGGCGATGACTACCTGTGGTTCACTAGATGGCGAACTGAAATCACCCTCCAGTTTCCGGATATCGTGCAACCAATGAACGAATCTGGTACCAGCGAGTTCGAAACCGAAGTAAAAACGCGATACCACGAATACATGTCCCAGCCAGGAGTTTATGGGACGAATACAGAACTGTTCGCGGCTGCTGAATTGTTTGGATTCAATGGCAATCTCTTCGTTCAAAAACGACCACAAGGAAAGATTGTGTACTTTAGACAAGATATTCTGTGCTCAATAGTACACCCTCGCGCCTGCATAAATATGATATTTAGCGGCTCAGTGCGTGGTGGACATTTCGAATTTCTCCAAACAGTTGACGGAGACCAAGTTGGCGTTCCAGTTTTTCTGGCAGCACACGAGTTTTTTCCGAGGCCCAAGAACGGAGTCGAGGCAGCCATCAGATCTCAAGTTAGAGTTCGAACCACTGAAAAAAGAAAACGCGACAATGCCGATACAGCACCGGCTACAACCCGCTCGCTTCGTCCCCGCGTTCAAAGGGTTGTTGCAAATTCCCAACAACCTGCTTTCGATGAGACGGGAATGCTCGATGAGAGGGGAACGTGCGACCAGTGCAAAGAGGAACATGACAACTTGCACGATCATGTTAAGAATGAGCACGGCAGAGACCTTTGTCGACATTGTAAGCGGAGCTTCAAGCTCATAAAAGCTCACAAATGCACTATGAAGAACCAAAGCAACAAGAAATGAAAGAGGAACTGAAGTCCCGACTAACTTATTTTTGATTGAATTACAAATTTGTCTTAGAATCGAACTATAAGTTTTTGCGTGTGCAAGAAATGAAATCCAGAATACACTGCTGTCGCATAATTAGTTATAAAATCTCAACTGACGCTTTAATAATCATATTATACTTTAATTAATATACATTTCATGTAATGAAAGAATTGAACAGAACTGATTACGAGACTAAATGAAAGCAAAAAGAAAAAAAAAATAGAAGAAATCATAAATTCTTGAGGATTGTTTGAAACGAAAAAGAAAATAGAAAAATGAAATACTTTCACAATCAAGTCTTTGCTTTGGATAATTCAAAATACCGATTTCACAATTCAGCTCCTCACATTAACCCCGCTAAACGCGATTTGTGAAGGTGAGAACACGTGTGATGCAGCCGACGCCGTATCGAGCGAACAGTCAGCCAGCATCTCCACTTCCTTCATTGAAGTCAGAGCAGACATAATATCGGCCCTCGACACACTGCGAGCCCCGAACTTCACGTTCGAGCCTCAATCGAGTCGCCCCATGGGATTTTCCATTAGGGCGCGCTTCAAGAATCACAATTGTACGACTATTCCCAAGCGAATCAAGTTCCAATCACTTCAGTTCAAAATCAGTCTTCGCATTTTTCGCGCCTACGCGGTTGCAGATCGAAATTCTTTAATTTCATTTCCCGCCGAATGTCGTTGAGAAGCAAATAATGAAGATGGACAACATCAATTTCGCCGTCAGCATCGTGCCGCTCAATTCTCGCGAAACGTCGCAATGCAAGAGTTGCCAATGCCTTGGCCATGCCGTGAAAAATTGTCATATGCCTCACAGGTGTGTGAAATGCGCGTCGTCACATTGAATTGGAAATGGTCTGTTGAACATCTATGAAGGCGGATTGCCGGTGGATACACTCAGTTTTGCTGGCTGTGGGGAGAAGCATACGGCAAATGCATCCCTTTCCTGGATCAAAATCGAAGGCACTGCCAAAATTGAAGCCAAAAAAGCAAGAGCTGGATGCGGACTGGTCTATCTCCTTCGATCGCCCAGCAAAAGCCGGCAGCAAAGGATGTGCAGGAGCCAGCTCAGAACTCGAAACAAGCAACGAAATCGAAAATAACGCGAATGGAGTTTTTGTCTTCCGAGTGTAACGCCATGTTTGACCAAGATTTATTCCAAATCTTCGAGAAGGCATCAGCCTTCAAAAAAAACGCTTCGAATTGCAGACCGTCAAATCGAAGTCGACGGCGATGTTGCAGTTTATAACGTCAATCGTCCAGTGGATTGGTGATCGCGATCGGATTATTGGGCTAAATAGCCCCAACATCGCTTCGCCCCTCGCCACCGAAATACGTTCCAAAAAGAAATGCCAATATTAATTCACCGGAGGCGAGTTCCGGATCAACTAAATCGATTGTCATTCCAGAAGTTATGGTGCCAAATCCCGATCACCCGAACGCACGACTTTGAGCTGATGGAGCGCTTGGGAAGGAGAATCTGAGGGTCTTGCCAGATCTGTTTGTCTGCGCAAATGCTCGGAAGCCGTAGCCTACCGAAGGTGCTCAGTTGGATTTGGCCTTTAGCCACTTTGGAATTTAATCTTTCAATCTTGCAAATTGATCAGTTCAATCATTGGTAATTCTGTCTGTAAATACTCATTTTATTCGCGAGATCATGACGGCAGGGTCGTCGATATCTCGAATCTCTGTACACAATTTTTCGCAGAAGCTCCTCAAGCAAATGTGGATCAAGCTTTGAATAAAGATACATTATCATTAAAAATCTGCAATCTAAAACGTAATTTAATTGATCAAATCCAGTCGACTAATTGAAGTTCCGTCTTTGAATATTGAGATAATAGCCCAGCAGGCCAATAGCTGACATCGACTGATAGGCCACATCAAAGCAGGCCAATGGTGAGAAATTGAAGATTCGGAGAGGAGTTGAAGGACCAGTGAGAATCCTCCCTTAAAATTTAGCAGAGATGAGAAGGCTGTACTTGGTCGACCGGGCTGGAAATGAATACACTTTCCAAAAAATTGCTAATGATGGTGCTGGTGACTGTCTGTTCCATGTGCTCTTCGGCTTCCTTCAAGACAATGACTTCCCGAACGTGCCATCGTCGCTGGTTGCCTTGCGCCGAGAGATCGTCAATTACATTGTAGACGGCGATGACTACCTGTGGTTCACTAGATGGCGAACTGAAATCACCCTCCAGTTTCCGGATATCGTGCAACCAATGAACGAATCTGGTACCAGCGAGTTCGAAACCGAAGTAAAAACGCGATACCACGAATACATGTCCCAGCCAGGAGTTTATGGGACGAATACAGAACTGTTCGCGGCTGCTGAATTGTTTGGATTCAATGGCAATCTCTTCGTTCAAAAACGACCACAAGGAAAGATTGTGTACTTTAGACAAGATATTCTGTGCTCAATAGTACACCCTCGCGCCTGCATAAATATGATATTTAGCGGCTCAGTGCGTGGTGGACATTTCGAATTTCTCCAAACAGTTGACGGAGACCAAGTTGGCGTTCCAGTTTTTCTGGCAGCACACGAGTTTTTTCCGAGGCCCAAGAACGGAGTCGAGGCAGCCATCAGATCTCAAGTTAGAGTTCGAACCACTGAAAAAAGAAAACGCGACAATGCCGATACAGCACCGGCTACAACCCGCTCGCTTCGTCCCCGCGTTCAAAGGGTTGTTGCAAATTCCCAACAACCTGCTTTCGATGAGACGGGAATGCTCGATGAGAGGGGAACGTGCGACCAGTGCAAAGAGGAACATGACAACTTGCACGATCATGTTAAGAATGAGCACGGCAGAGACCTTTGTCGACATTGTAAGCGGAGCTTCAAGCTCATAAAAGCTCACAAATGCACTATGAAGAACCAAAGCAACAAGAAATGAAAGAGGAACTGAAGTCCCGACTAACTTATTTTTGATTGAATTACAAATTTGTCTTAGAATCGAACTATAAGTTTTTGCGTGTGCAAGAAATGAAATCCAGAATACACTGCTGTCGCATAATTAGTTATAAAATCTCAACTGACGCTTTAATAATCATATTATACTTTAATTAATATACATTTCATGTAATGAAAGAATTGAACAGAACTGATTACGAGACTAAATGAAAGCAAAAAGAAAAAAAAAATAGAAGAAATCATAAATTCTTGAGGATTGTTTGAAACGAAAAAGAAAATAGAAAAATGAAATACTTTCACAATCAAGTCTTTGCTTTGGATAATTCAAAATGCCGTTTTCACAATTCAGCTCCTCGCATTAACCCCGCTAAACGCGATTTGTGCAGGTGAGAACACGTGTGATGCAGCCGACACCGTACCGAGCGAAAACCTTTTCATGCCACTGCAAAAGATGCGCACTGGAACCGTCGAGGGGATATTCAAAGCCCCGATAGATGTATTTCATAAGGACATCGGCCAGATCGACGTTGTTCAGATGATCGAGGGCGCCCTCCATTTGATGCGATTTGATTGCCAACAATACCCGCAGTGTCAACTGCAGTGCATTTTCCTGTGGGCCGAAAAGAGAGATCTCTCATGAGCGATGCGTCGAAGCACCGTAATTCGGCAATGGCTCACCTTCGCTTGTTGATTTTTGCTTCCCAGCGGTGCACTTTCCAGAACTATTTTGAGCGCCTCATTGCTTTTGCCTTGATTCAGTAGTTTTGTTATTTCAGCATCGTCCGGACCAACTGAGCCATTCATATCAATTTCATCTTCCTCGAAGTTGTCCTCGTTGTATTGATCGACATCAATCTTACGGAACGCTGAGCTTGACGTGTTTTTGGCCATTTCGGTACAGTTTTCGGCGTATTTATTTGGCTAGGTGCGGCTGAGATATCAAATTATGATTCAATTGGAATAAATTTTCCGTCCGACTCTTGCAATTTTTTGATTACTAATAATCCATCTGTCATCGAGGTTCTCTCTCCCATTTTCTCTCTCTGTCAAAAAAAAACGACAATGAGCGAACCAACTTCACGGCATTATTTGATGCGGAACTAGCGCCATCTCTTGGCGCCATCCCGTATTAAATTTTTTGAATTTCCAGTCAGGGGATTTTCATAGTTTTCATTGTTCGTTAATCATTAAATGCACGAGAATCATGGGCCGAAAGTGGGAAGAGGCGGGAGAAGGAGGAGGGGCGGAGCCGAAGATGGGCATTTATCTTGATTTAATTCCCTTTTCGTGATGGCATCTCGTCGATGAATCGAAATTACAAGCTGACGGTCGTAGTCAAGAGGTGATGTGTGAGCGAGACAGAAGGTTATTCCTTCCCGAAAGTTGAGGATGAGTCAACCCTTCGGAAACAAAACAGCCAGATCCTGAATGCCGCGAACTCCGAATCCGCGCAAACCCACAAAACCGGTTAACCGCGCAATGACACCCAACGCTCACGTCAGAGCATCTTGAGCCGCCTCGCCAAGAAAGCCGCACATCACACTAAGAACAGCTTCATTCACTTTGTAAGACATCCTTCAAAAAGTGATTTTGCTGAACAACCAAACGGGAAGCTCCATCTCATTGGCAATCATCGCAACAAAATAGACAAAACTGTCGAATAGTTGGCAACCATAAAGCCAATTCGAAACCCATTAAACTCCTTGACTCTATCATCCGAATGGCGATTACGAGCGATGCCACGACACACTAATGAAACTTCCATAAAATTTATAATTCCAAATTTGTCATAAAATTTTAAGATTCTCTTGTGAAATTGTCGTATATTTTGATGGGACTGATGTTTGATATGCGATTCTATTGTTGTTATGCACGTTGTACGGAGGCGGTCTGGATGGCAGCGTGGTTAACATCCGATAAAAGTTATGCATGAAGAAAAATAACGGAATGTTTATGATGTTATGGCCGCGAGCGTTTGGGCTCTATCACCGAACACGATCACCGTTTGAATGGCAGTCATATGTGAGACTAATTCGCAATCGCAAATCGGGATTCGTACGGTGAATGGTTGAAATTGCAATTTTTTCTGCTACATTTTTGCCCCGAATGACTGTCGAAGGGTGAATCCGTTCCAAGATCGACGTAATGATATGCGATTTCATTTTCATCCATTCAGGCGTAACTGCACTCCAACTGCCGTTGGGAATTGCCTCATTGTTCGTACAGGTCCTGCAATGGAACTGCCGAGAGACGAGAATCTGGCAACTGAAGCATGTTGAAAAGGGGAATCGGTCAGGGGCACGCATGCGTCGTCGAATATCGCTGCTATTCTCCAAAGCGGAGCGTTTCATTCGTTACCGCTGTGACATAATCATCATTTGAAATTTACTCGGAACTGAGCAGGCACATGCCGTTGATTCCGTTGATACCGAACCAGCAATCGATTGGAATCGATCAACGATGAAAATCAGTCCACCGATAAAATGTCTCGTTAATCCAATTAGAAATAACGGAAAAATAGATGCTCAACGAAATGAAATTGATGGAACGAAATCCTATTCGTCGAATCATCCGAAATCGCATGTGAATCGCTGGCTGTTTATCGCATCACATTCGAAAATGTTCAATTTGAAATTGTCCACATAATTGGATTTTGGCATTTGTAATTGAGAAAAGCGTTATGAAAATTCCCGAAATACATAATTCCATTTGAATTTGCCAACAAGACCGCTCTAAACGTAGATCAGAACGGAAGAGCACTTCATTTCGTATTTATTCAAATGAAATATTCAATGAAAATTTGTTGTTTATAATTTGCGTGAGAGCTCGACAAAGTTGTGCGAATGAAATGCAATGATTACGATTGACGACTGTTTTTTTTGGACGGTTGGACTGACTGAGGTCCTTCCAAACTCCGTAATTTGTTTGTCACGGAAATGTCATCCCGCGTCCACTCACCACTCGCTGATGACAAATTAGTTGATGCGACAAGTCTGGTTTTCTCAACCGAACCGAAATAACTCTGAATTGAATAACGCATTCAGATCCTCCGCCACCTGAAGCGCCATTCTCGCCCATGCCTGGACGGAATGAGTGCGGGTTGAAGCAACGCAAATAATTCGTCGGAAATTCATGAGAGAAAACATCAGAGAAAATTGAGAAATACATTTGGCTGGTTGACGCGTCGCATCCTCCGCCAATGGCCGGACCGAACGCAGTCAACGTAGGATATGCCGGATGGGTGAATGAAATGGCCCCATAACAACGGTAAGCAACACTTACGGGAATTAAATTACTCAAAGTATTTACGTCTGCTTATCAGCACCTCAACGGCAATGCCAGGCAACACCAAAAGGTTTCGCAAAAGACGATTTTTTTAATTAATTTCTTTTTTAATTCCACGTTATGCATTCATGTTTTTCCCTCGTTCGTTTGTTTGCCTGCCTTCGTTCCGTGGCGTTTCATGTTGCCCGGCGCGTTTTTCTTTTTCTTCTTTTTTTTTTTTTGTGTTTTTTTTTGTGTGTTTTATTGCTTGTTTGTTGTTTGGCGGCAGCTTCTTCATTCCGACATTGAAATTATGAAATATTTTCTCGTGCTAAAAATGTGCACATTCAATTCTGTGGAGTTGTTGCTTGAGAAGTCAGTGACGAAAAGCTCACCATAAATAATGGATCGTGTTGAATGTCTGCATTATGTTTCTGCAGCCAAGAGAGAGAGAGAGAGAAAGCCGTACAATGGAGCGAATGTGTAATGAGAATAAATTTTTCTTCAAAAAAACCCCACCTGAAAACCGTTGCAATCGTACTGACTCAGACGCACGCCCACCCACACCCACACACATGTAGCTGCGCCACTGGCAAGCGAGACAAATTACGGATTAAGCTGTTTTGTCAGTCAACTCATTGAGAATTCAGCAGAAAACAATATGTTTGCGAGGGTTTTCATTTTGAATGGGAGCGAAATCAACAAATGAGATTTTCGGGGGGAATGCTTCGAAAGTCCTTCGCATTTGACATTTGAAGTTCAACTCAGAGCCAAGCCGGCGCCCTCGCTTGCCTTCATTCCGTTCACGTCGCCGTCCACGGAATGCATCAACAAGCAAGAAGCTCTCGCAATTGACACGATCCGAATGTCGGACATTAGTCGTGAGTTCATCGCATCCGCAGAGCATGTTGGTGGCGGGCGGTTGATCGGTTGACGGCACAATGGAACAATCCGCCAGTCTTCTATTGTTCTGGCTGTGCCATTACATTTCATATTAAACTCGCCATGGTTTTTCCCTTTTGCATTTTTCCACATTTTCATTCGACTGTTTCGAAATGAACGCCCGGATTATTGTTGCAGAATGATATTTATGTATTTTTCATTCCATTACAACATTTTGACATGCGATTATGCCATTATG